>VZTH01011697.1:0-90265 GCA_013397815.1 Aleadryas rufinucha
GCCCAATGCGCCCCAACAATAGAATATGCTGTACACAGTTCAATTTGCCTTTTTAGCTTTTTTTCATAGTCCATCAGACATTCTGACTTGCTCTCTGCAGCTGTTTATACCAGCTTTAAGCAGTAATCACAATTTTCTTTGTCCTTTGATAATGAGGTCTTGATCATGAACACTTGTTCATCAGTGTAAATGGGAACATGTATTTCAACTAGAAATGGACTTTATCAGTAGCCAAGAGGAGAGTAAACTCTCATTAGGCATGCAAATGCTATCAGCTAAAATTGCCATGAGATAGATCTTAGTGCCATGACAGTTTCACACCATTTCAAGTTCTTACAGAGTCATGGAAATGAGCATGCATTGGGATCTGTGGAGGTCATCCAGAAGACCTCCTGATCAAAGTGGAATCCTTGGGTAAAGGTTTGTCTGTGTTGTGTCTTAAACATGCTTGTGAGACAAACCAGAATGCTGGCTCAACTGTGCCAGGGTCCTTCGCATGCATCTGCAGCAGTGAAGTCGGCGTAAAAGGTGACTGTTTTCAAATACTCATAGTTGGGGTGAACTTAATTAAGAAATATAAGATCTTTTAGCTGTCTGAACTTATGGAATTACATAATAATAATTTTCTCCTTTTTATTTTCATTTAAGCTCCACAGCTTTTTAATGAAAAACTCAGAAACAAGCAAAAAACTGGAACCAGTATCTAGCATGCTCTCTTTAGCATGGAAGATTATTTAGTTATTGGTTTAATTAATCAAAGAGCAGTAAATAATTGTTTGATCACAGAGAAATAGCATATGGCATTACTCTTAATATATCTGTTACTCTACTGAATGAAAAAGGCCATAGACAATGGCATATATTAAAACAGGGCTTCTCTGTTAAAAATTATTATAAGTGACCTTATTACATCATGTTCCCATTGCTTAGGTAAGAAACAGTCATGTTAAATCTTTGTTGATGTTGAAATAAAATTACAGAAGAGCTGCACATGCATTATAATGTTCTTTGAAGTAAAATACATCATATCCAATTTTTTTTTCATAATGTACACGAGAAAGTTTTAATGATAAACATTTTCTCTCCAAGTTGTTGGACTATATTCATTTAGTCATAATTAAATATTGGCTGAAAGCTGATGTTAATATTGGCAGGAAGAAGGTTATTTCTGTGGAGGAGGAGAAGTCCTGCAGTTTTTCACTAAGGTGTGTCTCAAGATAAAGGCTAGCAAAATTCTCCAAGGTGATGCAACAGGTGAAAGCCTGACTGTAGTAACTGAAGTCCAATTCTTCTCAGTTTCCACTTGATCAGGAAGATTTCAGGTAGATTCCCCACCATGTTCTAGGGCACAAAAGTTTTTGTCTGGCTATTCAGAGTGATTTCTATTACTGCTGCAAACTGATATCCACTTTAAAGGCTAAGATGAATTTTAATGGCATAAATAATGAAAAAGGAGAGAATTCAAGATGGCTAACATAATAGATTATTCTTTATTTGTAAAGCTCTTACTAGCTATGTCTTATGAAGGACATCTTCACAGCAGCACGTTTGTCGCTGTAGCAGCGAGCACGGANTTGAAGTCACTGTAGGGGAAAATATTGCTGATTTTAGTGCATGCAGCTTTCTCTGAGCCTCTTCCTGCCTCACATGATTTATAGGCATATTTCTATTAAGATAAAGAGACTGCGAGCTCAGATCTTTGTCCTAAACCAGCAGCTGCTGTGATTAGTGTGGGTTTTGCATAGCAACATCATCCTGTATTAGTGGTAATTTTTTTTAAATTCTTTTGGTATATGTTCATTGGGAATATGCCCCTTGATTCCTTTTCCAAGAGCATACCATGCCAAGGGCTGCCAGGAATGCCACAGGCAAGGCAGCCGCAGAGCTAGCAACTTCTGAGGAGAACTGTATTAGGGCAATTCTCTTCCACTGGCACCAGGAAGCTAGAATTCAGAGAAGGCCATCTAAAATAATCAAAGGATTGAGAAATGAGATCTGTAAGAAATGTTAAGAGAGATAAACATGCATGCTTTTCAGAAGAACTGGTTGAGTGGGAGGACAGGGAACATGAAAGCAATTTTACATAAAAACAGAGTGTAAAAATAGATATTCTAAAAGGAAAAAATCTTGATTTAATTAACTGTAACTCACAACAAAGGAAGGAAGAGTCCAAAGCCTGCAGATCTACACAGGTGGTGCTATTAAAAGTAGAATTTTGTTCACTGCAAACAGTATGGAAAATAATGACATATTATAAAACACAAGATAAAGCCAAAAATTCACGTTACCTACATAGACATAAATCAAACACAGACACACATATATAAGATAGATATATAAAATGTCATTGTGGATTCTCAGGATTGCATTTTTTATTGTGTTTGGCATTGTACCAAACGTATTTCTCTAAAAATATTGTACTGTTTGTCTTCTCTTATTTCTGTTTACATAAAAACTTGTATTTTTTATCATTACTGAATAGTCTACAGGTTTCTTTTTCTATTCTGTTAGTATAGCCAATGGAAAAAAAATACTTTGAAATTAGTTAGAACTTATAAAATGCTTGGACGTATGAATACACTATGCGTAATAAACCTTCAGTAATAATATTAATACAGAATGATGAAACCTGTAAAACTTAGACTCTGGGATTAACCTATCATTTTGCATTTTGAGGGCATTTTTTCTGCTACATTTAATGGGGTTTAATGTCATCTTAACATGACAGATTATCATTTGACCAGCAACCTATTTTCAATTGATACAGCTTTTATTAAAAGAGGAAAAGGCAATTCTTATATATACTATTTTTATGAGTTAGGTTACCTTTTACAATATTTTATAATGTTCAAACTTAAATTGCAGAATAAGTCTATCAGTTAAAAATTGAAACAAATTTTCTAGTTTGTTTATTTTCAATGGATTGTGATTACATGTGATTTTTATGACATTGATTCAACTAAGGAGTTATTGAACATTATCTGTGAGAATTTCATATCTGAAATTTCCGCATCAGTGGAAAACAGGTTTAACTCATTTATTTCATGTTACAATGAACGATAGTTCTATCTCCTTAAGAGAGGTCCAGAATCTTTACTCTCTCTGAATATCTCCCAGTGGTATCTGAAATATAGCTATCACTCCCTGTATGGAGATTAAATAAAATAAAATTTATCCTCAGATAAATATCAGATGGGTGATCCTAGGACCCCTTTCAGGATCCATAGCAACAGTCAGGAAACTAACTACTGTGTATTAGAATTAGAAATGTAAAGAGATGCAAATACATAAGAAAGAAATTTTGTATTTTATGTAAGTAAAACTATATAAATCACTGAGAGAATATACATGGAATTTTTAGAGATATTTACTTGGCCTTCTTCCAATATTTTAGTTGATGTTGCCATAAAGAATTTTAATTGGTTAAAAAAGAAAAATATCCAAAGTTGGTTCTTTATGTAAATTTCTGGCTGGAAGAGAGTACAAAGTAGTGACAGCATTATTTGTCAATGTCCTCCAGTGATTGTTAGCAATGCATTCTTGCACATATTGTTTCAGACAAAAAAATTAGTATTTTGCATTAGCAGAGGATAATTAGGCAATAAGATACAAAAGAGAGTAGGGTTATCATGAGATAAACACACACATGGGGTGTTATGAGGCACAGCCAAGTATCTGCAATCCCTCCAGGGTGTGATTATCTCGTGATAACCGCACACCCTGGAGTTGCCTTATTGCTATTATAAAATATCTTTATTATAGGAAGAAATGCACATTTTTGTGCTGAAAGAAGACGAAGGTGGCAATTTAGAATGCTGAACAGCAGTTTCAGCTGAGCTGTGTGGTTTACACAGATTAATCTATCCCATTGGAATGTTTCCTCAGCCAAAAAAATGTTCCCTAAATCCAAGCAGTCATAATCTGTAGTGATGTGCAGCTATTTGGAGTATTTGACAAATTCCTTCCTTGGTTCTTATGATATTAATTTGACTGCAACACATGCACATAGCAGTATGAAGAGATGGAGAGGTGTGAACAGGACAGTGAACATTCTGAATATTTGATAATATTTCTAAAGTCTGGATTCTTCCATTTTACTTTTTTGCAAACTCTGTGTAAACTCTGGAAAGCTTCAAAGAGTTGAATAATGCATATAAAGCTAACTGAAAACTATCGGGAGATAGAAATTCCAAAGTACAAACAATGTCAGTAGAGTTTTAAAAGCTGGGAAACTGATGAGCCAGGCAGAAGTGAGAAGCCCCTTCCAAGTGGCACAGTTGTTTTTCTACCAGGTACAGAGAGGTGATGCTATAAGGGGAAAAGACAGCTGGATAAATACACACTGGCTTCTTTGTACAAAATTGGAGTTTTGCCCCTATTATCAGTGGACAAAGACCATGAAAATATTTAGTACCAGTCCAATGCATAATAGCTTTTTCCATGTGAATGGTCTCTCTGAATTTACAGTCTTGCTTCCTCTCTTTGTAGACACCATTTGGGAGTGAAAACAACTTGGTCGGGCTCAAGGTAGATGTTAACTGTTTTGATGTCATGCTCAAAAGAAACAAATCTTGTCTCTATATCTGCATTTCAACAGGTGGTAGTTTAGTTGTATGTCCTGTTAGTCAGATTCTTCATGAAGAATTATGCTTAAGAATTTATTTTTATTCTGTCATTTAATTATTTATGAAAACTATCATGATATTACAGTGCAACTGAAAGAACTTCAGGGAGCATTCTGTTTCTGTAAGTTTGTATTATTATTGAACAAATTTTAGGAAGAAATAAGCATTGGAATAGCTTGTAAATTGTGTGTTAAAACATAATCAATATTTGTATTCATGTTTGGGCATAAAAACACACAAAGAAAGCCTTGTAGAATTTATTTCTGCTTAGAAACTTGTACTTTGGCCTTCAAAATGTGTCAGCTTTAATTTAAGATTGGTGTTTAATATGGAATATGGAGATCAATGCAATTGATTTGATTGAATAAAAAAGTCCTTGAAAGGATATATGGTGCACATTTTTAAATGCAACAAGCCCAATAATTGGTTTAAATGTAAAAATAAATTGTATCTAGAGATATCTATCCCAGCCAGGGGTGATGTTTTATTGGTTTTTGCATTTCACTAACTGATGTGCTTTCATGTAAAATCAATATTGTGCAGTCAAATATATTTTGCTTTGTTGTGTAGTAGGTTCAGTTAGCTAAAATATAATTTTAAACGAGGCATAACTAACCTTTATTTTACAGTAAACCTTTTGTGCAGAAATGAAGGGAAAATGTAAAAAGACACTTTTGGCTTCCTAAATATTCTATGGAGTCCCTTGCATAATGTATAGATTTTCCATGTGCTTCTGCAGCATTTTACTTTGCTAACTCTCAGCCTTTTTAATTAAGTCCCTAGCCATTCCTCTGGAAGTAATTGCCATCTGTGGAATATTAGACACCATTTCGAGTGATGCATATGTACCTGCTTAGCAGAGCTGTGTAAAACTAGGCATTACACTTTCTACCTGTACTGAAACTGAAAATGCATTTGCAATCAATTTTTTTAACTTATCATGAAGAGAAAATCTACTTCTGCATTTAGTCAATGTTGACACTTTTAATACAACTGAAAAGGAGCTTTTTTAGAAAAAGCCTACAACTCGTACAATTCCTCTTTTTTTTTTTTTTTTAATTATTATGTCTTCCTCACAACTGGGGAGAGCTGAAGTCAAAAAGGGAATCAGACATACCTCACTTTATATGTTACCTAAATGATCAGAGAAATTCCACCACCACTACAGAAAATGTCAGCAAATGCAGAATGTTATACAGGAGAATTCTAATGGATACAATTCTTCAGTTCAACAGGATACAGTCAATACAATTAGCTTAAAATGGCCATTAAACATCTGCTGGTTTTCTTAAAGTTTTTACCTCTCTCATCATTAAGGAAAACAGATTATTTGAAAAAGCTGTTAGCGTCCAAAGGAGAAATTTATTTAAAAGATTTATTTCAATGTGGTTTCATGATGTACAGATTGAAGAAGCCCATGAAGAAAAGGTATTTTTGTATTTGCTATTCTAGGGAAACGGACTTTCCTCTCTTTTTGTCCTCAAACTCCAAATTACAGTGCTCTGTTCGGTTTTTATTTTCCCTACTGCAGGATGCTGAATAGAGATAGGGTATTTTTTCCCATCTTTCCCCTCTCTCAGTGGTCTTGAGGAAGTAGGTAACATTCTGTGGATTGCTGTGCAAAGCTGTAATTATTGTAGAGACCCACATTTCCACATAAACAAAAGAAAAAAAAAGAAGTGTTTTCTGCACCATGAAGTTTGCATACAGAAAATTGGTATTTCTAAGTACTTCTTCCAACCCTACAATTCTGAAACACTCACAAGGTTAAAAAAAAAAAGTAATAGACAAAGTGAATATACACACTGCTTATTGAATTCAACAGAGCAGAGAATTTTTTCTGGACTAGCGATTTCATAGACCAGTTTTACACTTTTTAGTCATGCCTTAAAACAATTGAGCACATGCCATAAACATCGAGTCACTGGAAAATGAAGAGTCGTGAACCATTCAGAACCCAACTGAACTAATATGTCAAAATGTTATAGCTTCAGAATGTGTGAAGTGAATTCTAAACCTGCTTGCAAGGCACTTTGGTCAAGCAGTTTTTGAAAGATATTTGCATAAAGACATACATTCTTTCAAACAAAAGATTACCAGAACATGGAATGCTGGATTTTAGAGAGATTTTGCTAAAGAAAGAGAAATAGGCTTGAATCTGTTTAAATCAAAACTTCAGCAATATTTAGGACTATTTGGATAGGGATACAGTATTTGGTTACTTATGCAATTCAATATGGTTGAGATGCTACATGTCTGTTACTGTCATCATAGACAAGAAATTATTTTCCCTCTTGTCTTGGCTATTAAGTAACAAACAGAGAAGCTGAGTAAGAAACTTGGATTGATGAGGGCAATGGTAACTAGAGAGAAGAATATTCGAATACGTGTCATGAGAAAAAGAAAGCATTGAAAATTACACCTCTTCCCTTAAAAAATAACCTATTCAAAGTGTTACAGAATATTATTCAAATGGAAGATTTCCTCAGAGTATAAAGACCTCTGGAGCAAGTTCTTAAAACTAGCCAGGGCAATGAAATTTGTAAAGGTCGATGAAAAAACTAAGCACTGGGAGAAAGAACAAACAACCAAGGAAGAAGAAATTTTAAAATCAATCTCTTTTTTTGATTTTTTTGTCCTTTATTCATACACCTTTCTTTTGTTTGAGGTTCCTCAAGCTACACATTTATACAGTTCCTATTGTAATGGGTTCTTATTTTGGGGTAGAGGGCAAAGCTTGAGGCAAAAGTATAGTCCATCTAATAATAGTATTAATAGTGTGTCACGTGAGGCCCACACTGCATAACGTTGATACATCATAATGTCACAGTTACAAAACCACAAAAAAAAACAAAACCTTCCATCTGAAATTGTTGAGATTCTTTAATTATTGCACCCATTCATTGCCAATTATACAAGGAAAGGGATGCCATGCTGATGAATATCTTTTACTACCCTCACATGCTATCAGCTACTGGTACTGGCAAGCTTCACATCTCCCTCAGTGGTGGCATTCAACGGCTCGGGAAATATACTGTCTGGAAGACATATGTTTTACACATGCTCTAACACAAAACAGTGGCACTTTCAACAATGACCTAGTAGTTAATTTTGGTCAAAGTTTTGTACCTTTATAGAGTAAGAAGTCAGCTAAAGCTAAAGACCAAGCAACACAAATAGGTCATATTTACTGTCTTACAGAATCTGCTGGGTGGTGGATTAACTCAGTTCATTTCTGGAATCTGAAAAAGACCCATGAAATGAGAGTTTTCATCACTAACAATAAAGCCAGGACAGCCCCAGTGACAGAAAACTATCATGCTGGTAAAGTCCTGCATTCACCACAACTCCCATCAGCTGAAGCTCTACTCACCACTCATGTAAGTGTAGGTGCTAGGGGAGAGATTTCAGTTAAAAGCAAGTACTCCTTCAGGTAATTACACTGGGTGTTTTTTTGGGGGGATAATTGAAAAGAAAAGCCTTGAATTCTAATTAGAAGAATATAAAAAAGTTGCTAAAGTATGTGTGTGTGAAGAAATATTTACAATTACAATGAAAATGAGTAAGTGACATTTAAAAGCGAGGCTCACATCTTTCATGCAATTTCTTCCTCTCTTTTTCTTCAGAGACTAAAACTAGAAAGCTCCTAAGTCACTGAGTGGTGCCCTTTGCTTCTTCAGGGACTGCATTATTTAGCTCCTTTCAGAAATGCAAAGATCCTCCAAGTAGGCTACGCTCCCATGTTCTTCCATTGGAAGATAGACCCAGAAGCTCTGACAGCTGGAAACCTTATCCTATTTTCACCTTTAAATGGATTTTGGCATCAGTGCATGTTCTTTAAATGTATTGTATCTTTAAATGGCTCTTTTCCATCATTGGCGTCTACACCCTGATATATGTGTAGACAGCAACCATATTTCCTTGCAGCCTCAAAAGCCATGCTTGAGAGACAGCTCTCAAAAGACAAGGCTTTCCATTTATTTGATAATCTTTGTTTGACAAATATCCTGCAGTGTAGAATTATCTGGTAGGTTTTAATGAAAATGAGGTCTAGCACATTTCTTTTATCTGTAGGTATGTTACCTTTTTATCCTGTCAGATTATAGTTTTGGAAAACCCACATTGCATTTCAACCAACTTACATTTTATATCTAAATTTTTAGCTTTCTTTCATAAAATCTTCCCTTCCTCATTTCATAATTAAATAGCATCACACTTTTTAGTTTTCTCCTAAAAATATCATCCTTCTAATTTCATATACAGTTCTTTCAGAAATCTGAGAGGGAGATGATCCTGTTCTCACCACACATTGGGTTGCAGTGAGAGCAGCCTGTAAATTCATGAGCAATGATGGCCTTTTTTGGTACAAACCTACTGCACACAGAAAAAAACTGACCAGGTCAGGATACAGCTTCTGATCAATAAAACAGTGTTAACAGTGAGAGTTTTTGTTTCCACATCAGATACATCAGAGTTTGATGCCACTAGCATGCTTACATAGGAATATGTTAAAGAGAAGTAATAATGATAGGAAAAAGTATTTTATAATGTGTGAGGTTGAACTATAGACCTGATACCCAAAAATGCAAGTCATGCCTCTTCCTATACTGAACTGATCAGATGTACAATAATTCAGGAATGTTCAGAAATAATTTAGTCCCTTCATTTATACTAAAGGGCTTTTGGGCTGTGGTATATGAAAGATAATGATTAATTTCCTGAAGAAACCACCAGACACCATCAACTTTCCACTTCCATCTTCTTATTTTTGAAAGTAGAAAAAATGCAAGCAGGCACTGACTGGGCTACAAGACTATGATACTAAAATGGCCTTTTTTCTTCTCATATACTTGTGCATATTTGTATTCTTGTGTATAATTCTGCAAGTGGTTTTGCAGAATTGAAGAATTTGACATTTTTTAAAGGGGAAATAGTTACCTCTGTAATGGCTAATTGATCAAGCCAATTGAATGGATGGATTCCTCAGCAGGGACTGTTGATCCAAGGAGGAGAGTTTCCTTTTCTTCTCATTCTGCAGCCAGAAAAAAAGCCACTAGTATATATTCAGGTCTCAGTGGAAATATTGCTAAGAAAATTGAGAATGACATAATAGTTTGTAAATCAGGTTTTAGAATATAAAAACACAGTTTTCAATGGCAATGATTTCTGTATATTCCTGGCAAAAGTGTTGGTTTCAATGGTGATGCATCAGGGAGAGATTTAGTGCAGAAGGAAAAAGAAGTTGAACACCAGCGCTTTCATAACCATTGAAATATATTCTGACTCAATAAAACAAAGACTGCTGTGCTTCACTACCCATGTGATTAGGTCTTCATCTTTTCGTATCATCATCCTTTAATAGTTATTTTTGCTAATATGCCTAAGATGAAGAGATTTTCATGGACTTTGATGTCTTTATTGCAGTATCTTCAGCTGAAACTAGAGAAACTCAGTAGTAATTCTTAATACTATACAATTGCAAAACATAGTTCCTGGAAAATTCATTTCAAACAAACCTACAGATAGCAAATTTGCTGGCAAAGGAATTTATATGGGTATGTTTTCCAATTAATAAGCTATTTTATATTTTATTTATATATGGTTTTCAACAGTCACCATCTGTTTATGTATTATATTTATGTAGTATTAAAAAATTATTATTTCAAGCGTTTTGCTGTATATCACATGCTAAATTCCCAATTAATAAATGTAATTGACAAAGGTAATAAACAAATGGCATGGGTGACTTGGCTCAAAATAAAATTAACTCTGATGATACAATATACTAAGTGTTTTTTTAGAATAACTGTATTACATATGCAATGGTGGTTTTTTTAGAAAGAATGGATAGAACAGAAATGTGCAAGTGAACTACTTTGAGTAAATGTATAGTTGACTATATGAAGCTCCAGTCATAATTAGGATGGGGTTTTCCAGTTACACCAACAGACAGAAGACAGAATGTTACACAGTGGTTGGCCATTTTTTGGTTTTTAAACTTTCCTTCCCTCCAGCAGTGATCTGTAGTATGTTCTGATGAATATAGCTAAATGAGTTACTTCTCGTGACAATTATAGGGTACAAAAACCCCTCATTGCTGTCATTGAAGCAACAAAATTAATGACAGAATTGACAGAAAATGAAACATTTCCTCAACATCTCTTCTTATCTTCTTTAATGGGGATATTTGCAGTAACATAGATTGTATGAAGAACACTGTTTTCTTGATTTGTGGTCTAGACTAGATATTGCTACACCTGGGAGCCCTAAGATTGATCTACATCTGACTTAGATCAAGCAGATCCCCTGTGGTGCTTTGCCTGGTCTTATTACCTCTGCTGCTAGATGGCCTGCCTTGCCCAGGGAAGATTGTTTTTTCTCTTTTCCCATCTAGATTGCATGCTAGAAGTTGCAAGTGAGCAGGAAAGGTCCAGGTTTCAGCTCCAAACCTTTGGCATCATTGTCCCCACATTAGCCCTGTAGCTATTCACAGTTAATGGCCCTAACAGCCTGAATGTCATTGCTCTTGTAAAGAACAGCCCCTCAGTACTGGTTCAGCTCAGCTGCTGATTGCTGTCACACACTATCATGGGTCCCTCACTATGTGTCAAGACGCTGCTGCTGAATGAATGCTCTGATTCACAATGAAAGTTACAATCACAAGACAAAATGGAAATGATAATTTGACACTGACAGATCCCCAAACTGGCACTGACTGTGCAGTATTTCTCCCGCCTCCTTTCTTCAGCTGTCTTCTTTTTGTTGCAAGGACGAACTTTGGCGTACCCAGTCACTGCTATTTACAAATTACCTGTGGCTGATACAACAACAAGGCAGAAGGCAGAAGCCACTCCCTCTTTGGCATTTGAGTGATTGTAACAAAGAAAATGATAGTGTTTGAATGCTGCTTCTATCAATGTGACAAACATGACAGTCGTTTTTAGTACAGAATACACTAAAAAAACAGAAATAAAAATGTTTTAAAAGATCTGTTAATATTAGTTCAAATTTCAGATGGGTAAATGAATACGCTAATGTATTTTGAAGGTGCCATTACTATCATGTTGTCTGGCTTGCACAAAAAAGTTCAGAGATTTCATTCGGTTTTCCCATAGCAGACAGTAACCCACAGAGGCATAACAAATTGTCTTTCGGAAACCCACCCATTTTGATTTAAGGATTCCAAGTGATGAAAAATATTACTGTATTGCTTGAAAAATTGTTGCAATAGTTAATCATCCTCACCATCAAAAATTACCTTTTATTTCCAGTTTGGGCTTTACTGACTTCTGCCTATCATTGGACATTATGTTTCTGTCTGCAAGATGAAAAAATGCTCTAAAACAAGTTCTTTTTAGATAATAACAGACCACAGAAATGTGCTTTGCCTTCCTTTAACTTCTGTGACTACTCCAATAAGCAATTTTCCTAATAGAATGATAAAAGAAAAAGGTGAGTTGTGATCAAATACAATGAAATAAATTGTATTTCAGATTGCTACTTGAAAATATGCTTACCAAAGAAACAGCTCAAATGGTTAGGCTAGCCAGCCAGCAACTCCAATCTTACGTTATGTTTGGGAATAAATTATTTTCTTGAACATCTTATTGAATTATTTCCTTGAATATTATATGACCGTCATTTAACTGTTTGTATAAGGGTTGTTCAATGCTTAGAACTCATATTTGATTTACTATTATGTGCAGAAAAAAGAGGCTTGAAATATTAGTTTGGGTTTGGGGTTTTTTAACTAGCAACTTCTTATCAGTTTGCAAATAGAGAACATGAATATTAAATAAATGTTTTCATTGGTTGACTTGATGATTTCTAATTAAAGATTTGGTATTCCCAGAGCATAACATTTTTAAATAGTATTCTTTGGTGGTGGAGTGAGGTATAGTGCTGGTATCTTTTATGCAGTGACTTGTTCAGAGAATGTCTGATCTAGGAGGGTTCCTACATGATAAATAAAAAGTGGTTTCCAAATGTGTTCTTTGTTTTTATCATGACTTAAATTCTCCTTCACAAAGAAAATCCTATTCATTTGATAAAGAAGTAGTGCCAAATGTATAAGAATATAATTAAAACTGTTTGAGACTAAACCTTTTCTTTCTGTCCTTTAGATTTTAAACATGACAGGTTTCAGCAATATATGCTTAATTCTCCACTTCTACTTATAATAGGATTATTGAAGATTAATGTTTATCAGCTAAAAAACTTGCAAGCATGCAAACAACTGACCTACACCCATAGTTGTAAAACTTATATGCATTCATCAGCCCTGAGTCTTCTTTCCAGGTAGCAAGGTCTAACTTTGCATTCTAAAAATTTCCCCTTTCATATGCTGCAAGGCTCACTAAATTTTCTCCCTTTTATTTACTGTAGTGTCAGTACTGGTCAGCTCACCTTGCACTTGATATTTACTACACTGAGTAATATGATGTCGCTTAGCCCCTCCAAACGGTCTTTGTTATATCATGAAGAAAGTCAGTTCTGGTAGAATCCATGTGTAAAAAGAAATTCTGAGGTGCTGTATGGATAAGAAGGGGTTTGTGGAAGGAAGTAGAACATCCATATTGAGGACATCTCTCTTGCTAATATAAACATCAATTACAATTGGATCAGAGAGTAAGAGATATACTAACATAGATCTTATCCAGAATCCAAATTCCACATCAAGTAAAATTTTATTAGTGATATGGTAAATTTCTTTCTTTTTTCAAATATCAGTACATTATTTATCTTGCATTTTTTAATTCTTTTAAATGCTTAACAAAAGCAGTAAGAAGCTTTTATGCAAAGATGGCAGAAGATGACCTATATCTGTTGCACTAAAAGTCAGTGAATGTAATAGTGTGAAAAGCTGGAATTTAATTTCCTTTTCTATGCTGCATTTTTTTAAACAATTAGTTGGCATATAGTAGTACCCAAATCTCTGACCAGACATGCTGCTGACAATTGGACAAACATCTTATCTGAGAATGAAAGAGGGATTTGGCTCTTTTTCAGAGCAGGGCAGGACTGTGAACTCTGTGATATGCTTAAGATTTTTACAGAGAAAAGCCTTTCCAAATAAGGGTAATGCTTTTTAGGTCTGAGATCTCCCTGTGAGTCTATGCTTAGGAGGTATTTTGCAGATTAGGTGGTCATGGTTCTGTTCTGCACATCGTGGTAGGAAACCCCTCTGCAATCTCCTCAGCTGCAGTGTACCAGCTGCTGCTGCCTGTTGTGAGTGAGCTGTTCCCATGTGCTTCCTCCTCCTGCTGAGCTATCAGTCTCCAGTCATGAAAGCAGATTCACTTCCTAGCAGATATATCACATTAACTTCTGTTGCTCAGCTGAGTCATTATGTAATGTACTTGTTGGCCTTTAATAAATCAGTTTGGTTTTTTCCAAATATTCATATTTTAATTGAATTTCCAGCAATTCTGTCTAGACTAGTATATTAAAAATATGCATGAAGCTAAAAAAACCTAAAGCTACTTGGTGTAATAAATTTTCAAAATCAGGAGATTAACCTATCCATAGCAAAATAATTAGACAAGAATAATAGTACATGACACAAACTTTAAAAAGGGTTGTGTAATGAGACTGTATTGATTCACAGTAAAGCCAAGGCTTGTGCTTTCAGAAGTAAACAGTATGTAACTGCACATTTAATTTGTGAAAAAATGTTCCATTTTAATGTTCAGCAATCAAAATAATATATACATATGTATCATTTTACATATGCAAAATATTTATTGCAAAAGCAAGTGGTCATTTACACATAAGACAACCATGGTTGTGTGGTTTTTGTAGTACAAATTCTGCCACATTGCAAGCAAACATTACAGGCCAGAGACAATAATTCAAGGTGAGATCTTCCTACTTTGTGAATAAATCAAGGACTTCAGTTCAGCTAGAACTATTCAGCCAGGCTTAAAGGAGAGAAGGCACAAGGGATAAATCACACAGTATTCTGCAGTATCTTATCTTCTCAAAATTTTCATGAACAGAAAACACTCAGTACTGCAACTTCCATTCAAAGTAATACAACACCATTCAATGCCTGAATTGTCACAAAGAGTCATGTTTTGCATCATTTACTGCCAGATGCCATTGAACCCAAATGATGTCTTTCAAGAGACAATGTGTTATATTCTAGATCATTGTTGTCCCAGTGCAGAGCAGAGTGCAAGGCACAGAATCTCTTGTCTCTGGAAAAATAATGTCTCATAACAATCAGGCAGAACTTTTGGAATTAGCCTCAATTAACAAATTTTAACAAAAATATCACTGCTTAACACTCCAATTGGCAATTACAACTCAAAATTTCAATTTCCATATCTTGTCGGACTCAACAGAGCATTTCACAATGGTGTTTTTCTATTAGAAAAAGAAAACTTCAAGAGAACTAGACTTCCTTTGGGATTGTCATTATATTTCATTTTGAGGGTTTTTAAAAATATTTTGTATATAGAAAGATGTTTTTTTTGAAATTATTTAAATTATATAAGTATTTTCTTATTCTTTTCTTCAAATATGAAATTTAGAGAGGTCAGTTTCATGAACATAAAATCCTGATGGTAAACCATACAAAGTTCTCTTACTGGGTGTTTCTGGTGGAAACAACAAATTGTATCAAATAGCTAGAACTGGGAGAGTATCCAAATGTCTTCATAAACAAAACTCAGCATTTTAACAGGTTCTTAGTTACATTTTGAGCTAGTTAGAATTGTCCAGCCGGAATTTCAAAGAGTTAATGTGAATTCTGAACATTCTGCAAAAGCCTTCATTAAATGAAATACAAGCATTCAAATGTCCGGAAATCTGAGGAACAGCAGTTAAGCTATCTTTAACACTAGTTAAAACAAACATGAAGGAAGACATCAGTTTGCTAAATAAATGTTTTAGGCAGATATTCTTCCCTTTGATTGGGTTTTGCATGTGCTGCTTCTCATGTCCTGGATAAAATTTTCAGGGAAAAAGTAATCAGAACTCAATCTCCTTCTTCTCCAGTTCCAAGTAGTTTGCCTTTTGACCTGTGGATTTATGTAACATACTCAATTCTTTTTTTCTTTTTTTTAAGATCAAAAGTATTATGAAGGAAACTTGAAGAGAGAGTTCTGGAGTACAATTATGAAATCTGACATATTGCTAATATTCATGTCACAGGTCCCTTCTATCAATAATCCTAGTCCTTCTGAAATGAATTTGTGTACTGCATTTTAGAAGATATTTTCAAACTTAGTTTTAACATCTTCTTATTGTTACGCTTTTGTACCATGGACTAGATCTCTGTTTCCTTAACTTTTTATAGAGCTAAATCTAGAAGGGCATTAAAGTGTATACAAAGACTACTTCACTGTGACATTCATTTATCATGTTTTCTGTGTAATTTACAATATATTTCCAATTTTTTTGATAAATGTTTTGCCAAAATTTTTTTTGGAAACTATTGTAGGCATTTGGCAGGAATCCATATTTTTTGAAAGAATTTTTATCAGAGATAGACAACGATGATACACAGGTAACTTTTAATATCTGGGGTATACATTTCTCTTAGTTGAAGTTTCACTGCTTGCATATCCCTATCTAAATGTTTATACAATATCATCTGAAATTATGGTTTCTGTTTACATTCAAGCTGCCAATCAAACATGATTCCACAGACAACAGTAATTAGCTGTGTTACCCAATTAGAAAAGAGAGGAAAATATCTTGTTGGCACTCACAGTATTACTTGACAGACAGCTTGAATATAACTTGTATTTTGAAAAGGTTTGTGTTGGAAAAAAAATTTTCAATAACTAATGAAGTACTGCAGAGATTTACTTTTTTAAGGTTGAAAAGTTAGTAAAAAAGCATTTAAACTATTCATTGTCAATCTATCTTCGCAATCCGAATGCATACATTGCATTTTTACCATTATATTAACATTCTTGTCCATCTGTGACTTTATGTTTGTGCTGGTTTTGGCTGGGATAGAGTTAACTTCCTTCACAGTAGCTAGTGGGGCTGTGTTTTGGATTTGTGCTGAACACAGAGTTGATAATACAGAGATGTTTTGTTATTGCTGAGCAGGGCTTACACAGAGCCAAGGCCTTTTCTGCTTCTTGTACTGTCAGGCTGGTGAGGAGGCTGAGGCTGCATGGGAGGTTGGGAGGAGACACAGCAGAGACAGGTGACCCCAGTTGACCACAGGGATATTCCAGAGCATATCATGCTGTGTATAAAGTGTGGGGAAGAAGGAGGAAGGAGGGGATGTTTGGAGTGATGGTGTTTGTAACGATCACCCATGGTGGGGCCCTGCTCTCCCGGGGAAGGCTGAACACCTGCCCACCCATGGGAAGAGGTGAATGAATTCCTTGTGTTGCTTTGCTTGTGTGCACAGCTTTTGCTTTCCCTATTAAACTGTCTACATCTCAACCCATGAGTTTTCTGGCTTTTATCCTTCTGATTCTGCAAGGTCCTTGATGCTTGGTAGCTGGCTGGGGTTAAACTGTGACAATAGTAATGGAAAACTCTCTCCATATCCCAGAAGAACCTTTCTGAAAAAAATGAAATATTGGGTTTTTCCAAATGTTATGTGTATAAGATTCTAGGACAAACTTGATTCAAATAAAAAGAAATGGCCTATTTATATGCTGACAGAATCTAATCTAAATATCTGTGTAGGATTTTTTTTGTGGTTTATTGCTATGAGACTTGTAGCCACAAGGAATATAAATATAAGTATTTTGTAAAATTAAATTATTCATATTTTTTTTTGCTTTTGAAGCAAGACTTTCCATCTTAGAAAAAAATTTCAAAATTAAAACCAGAATGCTGAAAAAATAGAAGGCTTTTTATATTTTAAAATGTCTTTCTTTTTAACCCTTTTTGGGAATTTGAAAAGGAGCAGGAACTTTTATTTTCAGGATGTTTGGTACCAGCAATATTGAGTCATCTACGAGACTCACTTGTGTATTGTTTTCTGGTGGAGACATCACAAGGGGACGTCACTCTATTCTTTCTTATCCTGAGGGTTCCACTAAGATTTTCTTAGGCTGATTGGAATGTAGCATGATATTTAATTTTAAACATATGAATCCTCATTTTAAACATATGAATAATCTGAAAGTACATATAGGTCACACAGAAGTGAAACCAATTGTGGACACTTTTTTTCCTATTAGAAATAATTTCTAATGTAAGGTTTAAACTTAGGATATGCTTACCAGAAGACTCTCGGTAAAGCTTAACTGAGTTGCCTAAGCATGTGAATGTAGAGCTCAGTTTAAAGTGCCTTTGAGTCCTGCAGAGAAACAAGGTGGTCTTACTGCTGAAAAGCTTCAAAAAGATTTTGGATTTCAGGGAGCGTAATCACACAGAACGGTAAAGCACTTTACATAATAAGCTTTGCATTCACACCTTTCAGCTATTTTGGTTTTAACTTTCCCAAGTTCACCAGGTTGACATGCCCCACATTCATGCATGCCTGTCTAAGGTGTAAGTTTGTTACTGGTTTTACAATGTGCTTTGACAAATCATGAAGAGACCAAATCTTCGTTAACAAATTCTTTAAAATTCCTATTTTAAAACTAGGTTAAAACCAGGAATCCAGACCTATCCAGTGCACTGATATTTTTATTTTCTTAGTATTTCGTTGTTAGCAGTAGCTTTATCCCTTGTCATAATTGTCATAATTAGGAGCAAGATTTGGATTCTTTTTCAAAGGAAAAAACTACTGCAATGTTTTACTTATTGCCCGGACAATGCACTATTAATTCCAACGAAGTCTTTTTGACATTAAAATGGATTTGCACTGAAGGGCAAACACCACCTCCAAATGCATCCAGACTGCATTACAATCTAATCCATCACATTATACATTTATAGGTGTCTACCACTGCTGGATTGCTAAAACACTCAGCCATAAAAAAATGTCCATATGAAAAGCTGGTTTAAATTTCATGCATTTTTACTTACAAAGTGTCTGGTTAGATGAGCATGAGCTTCTGGGAAAGAAATCCTTTTGGAACATGAATATGTAAGAAGCTATGAAAATTACATGAACAGCAATTTCTCTATTACCTTCTCTGTATTCTTTGCTGCTAGGTGAGTTTTAGACTCAACTAATTTGCAAATATCATTAAAATCCTTTTCAAAGTTTTATGGCATTGTATATTAGTAAATAAGAACACTACCTTGCTTCTTGATGTAAAAACATGTGCATAGCTGATTTCCCAGATGAGGAAAAAGATGACTCAGTGGACAATAAAGCATCAGCTGTGAATTTACTGTACATACTAAAATTATTCATCTTGGGTTATATTTTCAAAAGCAATGTGAATGGATGCATACCCACATCTTTGATTATTTGTTAATGGGACTTTTATGAGTGCCTTCCATTCATGCTCTAGAAAATTACCACCTACTCGTCTGTCATAAAAATCTGCTTTATTTCCTTATTTATTTGTTTATTTCCTAATATGAAAAGTAACATCTTATAGAGCACAATGGAATGGCTTGGGTTGGAATTACTTGAACCTCAAAGATAATCTAGCTCCAATCCCTGTGCTATGGGCAGGGACAGCTTCCTCTAGACCAGATTGCTCAGAACCCCATCCAACCTGGCCTCGTATATTGAAATATTTCCCAGTGATAGAAAATAATCCTGAACTAGGTTTTTCAGCCTTTGAAGCTGATTTTGTTGTAATATTTTTCATTTCCTATAATTAGAATTAGTATCACTAACAAAATATTGAATAGTTGAAAAAAATAAGTTATGACAGATAAAGTATTATGTATAATGGGACATTTTTTAAAAGTAATATTATTTGTATAGGATTGCAATATTTTGAAAACCATACTATGTAAAAATGTCCTGCTATAGTATAAATGTGCTATAATGTGATCTAGATGTATAAAAAATAATATATTCTAGTTTTAAATATTGTGCTTGTAGAAGATAATGCATATATACCTCTTACAATGATAATCTGCCCGAAAAAGCTAATAGAAAAGTACATTAAATTGAATATTGTTTTTTATTCTAGATAAATAGGCATACTGTGAAATTTCACTGAGTGTATCTGGGTTCTACAGAGGCATTGTTTGTTTATGGGATAAAAAAAGGCAGACAACACTAGTTAGTCTGCCATGGACAGACTAGTTAGTCAACATGGACAACACTCTTAATGCTGAGATCCTTCATAAAAAAGGACAAGCTCTAGTTGCTGAAATGCCTAAGAAAGTTTCCACTTGGGGAGAAATTGCTTTTCCTTTTTCAATTTCCTGCTGATCTCTCTTTCTTTTTTTCTTCTCCTCAAAAAGGTAATGAATTTAGATCACAAAGCCAGCTGAGGTCTATAGCCATATAGAGGTGTGCATGGAAAGTTCTTGTGGAGACATGCTGCCCCTGCTTGTCAGCCTCCCAGCTTCAGCGCATGAACATCACAACTGGTGTTTTAGGAAAGCCCAGGCAGGACAAAAATGTAGATGGATTAGCTATTTGGCCACTTCTTGTTTTGTGGGACAGAATTATGGAAGAGTCTAGCTAGTGTTGCAATTAATCTTCTCTTCCTCCTTCCCCCAGTGTGGCAAAAACTTGCTCCCCAAGGAGTGGAAACGTCAGGGATCCAGCACCTCTCTCTGCAACTATAGCTTTCATTCTTTATGCATAATCACTGTGGGAAGAAGTATTGAGAATTACAGTATATAAATTCCAAATAATTGAATTGCTAATTACAAACTAATGATAAGGGCATAATGAGGAAGAAAGATAAAAAGTCAGGACACTGGTAATGCATTCACATTATAGCCAGCAATGTACCATTTCTAAATGCTATACATTTGTCTTTTTTGCTTTCCATATCTCTTTAAAGGGTTTAAGATTTGAAAGATTTTATCAGATGTCTGGATTTTAGTAATTAGATTATTGGGACTAATTTTTGTATTATTCAGGACACTCAAAATCATGTTTTGATAAATTCCAGAAGTTCTTCACTTTGCCTGGGTAGAGCAGGTTTTCTGCATAGCAATGTAATCCAAACCTCAGACATCTTTTAGACTCCTTTATCAGCTCTTTTGGGAGCTTTCTTGCAAGCATTTGAGGACGAAATGTATTTGAACATTGGAGAAACCCATGATAAGATATGAGTTGCAAAAACTCAGCCAAAAATGCATACTTAAAAGATGCACAGCAAGGGAAGATGAAAGGGGGAGTATACGTCATACAATGTTCTTGAGAAATAACAAAGGAAAAACCTGGACTTGCTTGTTCTGGACCACAGGAGTAGTAATTGGGAAAAACTAGTGTGGGAACTAAACAATCAAAAATTCTTTTTTGGGTCTGGTTTGAACAAAAATCATTAACATGCAGTGGCTGAAGTAACAAAGTATGTGATAATATTTATTTTACCAAATTGCTGAAGACTGCTGAAAGATTTTCTGTAACCTAAAAGCCAGTATGCTCCAATGTATATTTGTTTTTCTTCATGTCGTGCAACCCAGCATAACCTGACGGTAGATTCTTTTTTTAAACTGTTTCTGAGAAGGTAACAGCAGTAAGAAAAAATACATAGTAATTTAACTTTAAGCATGTGACCTTTCTTAAGACATATCAGGGAAAGTATTCTCAGGGATAGTATACATATAGCTTCAAGTGAATGTCTTGGTACATATTAAAAGATATAAACTTGTACAGAGCAGAAGAAATTCTGTTCAGCTCAGCCAGCCAAAATACAACAGACTGAACAGGAAAGCACTAATATTTTTTAGATGCGTAATGTTCTTACAAATGGCCCATGCTGTGCTAATAAAACTGTTGTGACTGGGAGCTTTTGCAGTGAGAACTGACAGATGAAGCAGAGTTAAGTACTTTTTCAGACAAGCTACTACAGTAAATCATTAAAGCGCACAAACAATCATCCTTCATCAGCCTGGGATTTGTTTTATAGCAATTGCAAATCGAAAACAATGTAAACAAACAAATTGACAACTAATGAACATTCCCCCACTGCTCCCTGTAAATAGATCTACAACTTTAGAAGAACACTTTATCCAACACATTGTCAACTCATTGTAAACACATCTACAACTCATAAGCAACTCATTACCCAGTATGTTGTCACCTCATTGCAATTAAAGTTGAATGCTAACTGTACTGCATTTCTCTGAACTGAATCAATTCAGAAGCATGGAAGAAAATGTCTAGATGTATTAGTCCAACAAGTTTCAGGACTTTTAAGAATATCTTCACAGTGTAATTGGAGTTTCTTTTGCAGTTTTTAATGTAAAAATTGAACAAAAAATTGCATCACTTAATATTCTATCTTACATCTAGATTTATTCAGTTAGACTTCCAATTTACACATAACAGTTTCTATTGAAATTTTTTAAATGAGAAAAGTATTCTCCCAAAGGTTGTAAAACTCACAAGTTTCCCTGAAATTGTTCCACATGAACTATATCTGACAGTCTTATTTATTTATTTATTTATTTATTTATTTATTTATTTATTTATTTATCCAGTATTTACTAGCTTACTTTCTACACCACTAGAAATTTCTACCACC
The DNA here is from genome assembly GCA_013397815.1 of Aleadryas rufinucha. Lineage (NCBI taxonomy): Eukaryota > Metazoa > Chordata > Aves > Passeriformes > Aleadryas > Aleadryas rufinucha. The sequence continues at coordinate 22,169 of VZTH01011697.1, forward strand.
TTTTTAAAGCGTGGTAGGTATTAATTTGGATGTGATTGCTAATGAATGAACTTCAACACCTCTTAAAAATAATTTTGCTATTGAAAACTCATTTACCTTGAAGAAAACCAAATTTTATGTGTGGTGGACATAAATCTGAAGATGAGGACATCTGGGTTTAAGAGCAAACTTCACATACATTAGACTGCTGGTTGGGGCACAACTTATGAGAACTGGAAGCATCTGACATTACTTCCACAAACTCCTCTGCTGGGCTGCATGCACACAATCTGCTGCCGCTTTACAAACAATATGTCCTCTGGGGCTAGAGTTGTCTTTTTTAACCATATTTACATAGTGTTTAGTACAAAATAATCTAATGCTTTACAGGGCTGCAGTGCTACAGATATTAATGAATACATGTAGTAGACAGATGCATTTACTAATGGATTACTACATGATTATAATTATATTTTAAGAACAATTCAGTTTCTCATACAAAAGATTTCTACTGTGCTTCTCAATTTGTTTTAGAATTGCTGGGTTTTGGTTACTTGATGGACTGTGATGCTAAGATTGGAAAGACTGGCTTACAGTGCTACTGCACACAGGATCACAAGCCCAATCTTGTCCATCATTTCACAATTAAGATTTTTTAAAATGTCATTTTGCAGAATGGATGTTATCACTGTCTTTTATGTTATACTGCTCAAGATCTCTTTTATATGTATTGGTCTCACATGTCACATTGCAATCCAAATAGCTTGCAGTAGATACATTGATGAGTGTGTTGTGTCAGAAACAAATTAAACTGGCTTAAGAAGAAAAGACGCTCCACATACAGAATATGGTATTTCTCACCATCCTTTCTTCAACGCCTATTTAGACAGTGGCTTCAGCCACTCTTGGAGATATACACAACCCCTGTCTTTTTGCAAAAGGGACATCAACAGTTGCAATGTTGATGCAAAAGCATCTGCTTATAGCAAGCCAGGCATCTGTCTCACAGTTTTTAATGTTGAGGTTTTCTGCTTGAAATGTCACTTGTATTTGACAATATACTTTTCAAATGGTCTCTCAAAGGTCCTCGCTTTTGGGGAAAGAGGTCAGCTGGAGTAATAAACTGGTAGAAGTCTTTTATATGTTCAAGTTTTGATTACCGACCTCCAGTCTGGCCTTAGCAGACAAATGTTATGTTGATGTGATAGAGCTACGGTGAGAGAAAAAGATACATTTATGGTGAGAGAAAGAAATTAATAGATAATCATTATGTTTATAGAGCTCTCACCGATTAGAAAGCACAGTCTTACAATTAGGAAAGTTTAAAAGGAATCAAAGTTTGATTGTTTCCCTTGTGCCTAAATCAGATAAGAATGAATGTGAAGTGGCTTAAATAAAAATGGAAAGTTATTCTCACTTCACCACCTAATATTTACCAAACTCTTACTATGTCCCTAAAGGCTTCCTTCTTGATGCTGATAGCTATTTTAAAGTTTTGAATCAAGTGCAGTATTTTCCATTAGAAACCAAGTTCTGATCTTTGGCACAGGCTTTTTCTCAAACATTTTAACAAAAACCCCCCAAACTCAAAAAAAGTCCTTGGATTAAAACCTGTATACTTCACAAGTTTGGTTGTATCTATTAAGTGAAATTTTATTTCCTAGATAGAAGGTCTAAAACAAAACCAGAAATGCCTAGTACAAGTGATCTCTATTTTCCTTAACGTCTGAGTCATCTCTGCTCTTTTGGGCAAAATATTTGCATCTTTTTCTTCTGTAAACCTGATACATTAAGAAACATTAACTTATTTGGAATGTGGTTTCTAAATTCTATTTTGAAGTATCACAATTCAAAGATTACATTAGTATTTAGCAGATAGATACCTTCTTTTTTTCCACTCACTTATGTGAACTGAAAGACAAATATTTCCCTGCTCTTTAATGGATTTAACAATTAAAAGTCACTGATTTTTTGTATAGAAAAAAATACAGTGACAATTTTATAAAGAACTAAGATTATACAGGATTTTATCAACAGATACAGAGCTATTGAAGGTAAAATAAATCTCCCATGACGGTGAAGACTTTCCTGAGGTGGATTCTCAGTGATGTACTCAATGCTGTGTGGCTTTTATGTCAAGGTTGAATGCCTTCCTAAAAGATTTCAAAAGAAATGTTAGATTTGATCCAGAAATTACTGTGTGTCATATGAGTGACATTGTTTCAGACAAGAAATTACAGCTGAAGACCAAGATGTGCCTTCTGATTAAAGTCTTTGAGAATAAGCAATCTTCACTTTCTCATACATCAGCAACAATACTGAATGTTGTTGACCAAGAAGGCAGTACAAGGCAGTTGAGAGTTCAGATATTCCCTAGTCAGACAGCTGCACTCAACTTCTTCAGGATCCTGAGCAGATACAGCAGATGGCCTCTTTATTGAAAGGTGTAAGGAAATGGTAGCTGACAGCAATCACCATGTAACATCGGAATTTGCATTTGCTACACATACAAAAAAAATCAGGCCTGAAAATCAACTTTATTCCTGCTCCAATAAGCTTAAGTCCCTGTGTGCTGTCCATGTAGTCACATTCTGAATTGTCTTTATTTTCATCTGAAGTAAATACTAAGGAAGGAAAGCAAAATATCCTCAAGAGTGGAGCATGTTGTCTTTCCTACTAACCTGTATCTGTTTGTTTTACAATGAAAGCCAGTGCTGTCAGAGAAGAAACAGTGTATGGAAAAATATATTACTTCGCTTACATGGGTTCACATTTCATTTATCACCCATTTGGTCCAACTTGTATGCCACAGATCAGGCCCTGACGTTGTAAACTCTCTCCTGCAGAACTGCCTGTGAATAGCAAATAAAAACAATCCAGCTGTGATAGACATATTGTTATAACTGCTGCCAGGGAAAATGAATAGATGACAGTTCTGCATAGACTGCTTAGCTACCCCAAACAAGAGCAGCAGCTGAGGAGATTATTCCACTACTTTATTACCTCCAAGAAGTTATTAAAAAAATAGTCCCAAGAAATATTTACCTCCATCATTCTTCATAAAATTTCAATGTTTTCTCTCCCTTCCCAATTTTTTTGCAGTTCAAATTACCTTTGTCTCACTTCTTGCCCTTAAATAACTTGTACAGTGGGGAGCAGTTTCCCCAGCTCAGTTCATGAGCTTCAATATCTTCAACAGCAGATTGCTTTTGTTTGCCCACGATATTAGGGGCAGAAAGGTGAAGTGTGCTGTTTTTGTTGGAATGGTAAGCTCTTATTCAATATCTACATAATCTATGCTTTTTCCCTTCAAAAGATTGAGAAACAAAGTTAGTAATACTTTCTAACATTATAAGATAATTCTGAAAAAAATCATGGTTCAATATGCTGCAAATTTATGAACTTGTTAGGAATAGTGTTGACCACCAAAAAGCTTTGTTTCCTCCTGGTGACAGTGACTCACTTACTGTTAGAAACAGAGAAACCCCCTCAAAACAGTACTTTAAAAAAATTAATATTTCTTTCAAATAGATCTGAAACAAAACTACAGAGTACAATCCCCCAAACTCACTGATTTTTGGGTTTAAACTTTCATTATGGTCTCTATTAGAAAAGGCATTCCTAAGAGTTACCAGTGTTTGATTGTATCTTCATACGAATCTCAGTTTTGTTTTTCTGCACTGTTCACGTGACCTGGATTTCTCTCGTTTTTACCATTGTCAGCCTTTCAGCATTTTGTAAGTCAAAGGAACAATACAGAGCCAAACAAATAAGCACGTAGTATTCGCAACTCATTAACATGGGAGTAGGTGTATAGATGAAGATTAGATAAGTATAATTGCATAGATAGGGATCCAGTTCATTTCCAAGAACAAAATGTTTAACCAAACACTCAGGCAGCACCAGTCCTGTGGTAAGGGAGTCCCATCGTCAACAGTCATGGCTGCAGGGCTCCTTCCCTTAAACCAGTGATGTTAAATTGGGGATCCAGCCATGCTGACAGCAAGCACAGAAGGATTGAAGAGCAGGACAGTGACTGGTCAAAGAACCTAGGAGAAGCTAATAAAAATGCAGGGATAATTTAGGTTTTCTTGTAACCAGAAAACCTTGAAATTCTTTTTGCTTATAAGTGAAACACCACAGAAGTACGTTAAATTTTTCAAGAGAATCCTAATTCCAGGATTCCAAATAATGTTGAACTGAGGACTCTGTGTGTAAGCTCATATTCATAATACTGCTCTTTCCTTTAAGAAAAAAACAACAAAAAAAAAAGTAAACCAAACAAAAACAACAAACAAAGAAAGCAACCAACAAACCAAAAATAACCTAGAGCCTATTTCTTCTCTTAGTTTTATTTCATGATGCTTTAAATTTTCCTGCCATGAACTTGGTTTTGTCTGTGTTATTATAATCTCATATTTATCCTTGAAAATATGTGACTTCTGTTTCATCAATTTTTATTAAAAGTGCTTATAGCATCTGTCAGAAGTGAGGTTTCATTCAGCTAGACTTCATTTTAACTTTGAGATTTTGCCTGCAATGTCCCCTTGAGCATGTATTTGGCATTGTTCTGTACTTTAACCTGTTCTAAATCTTATCTTCATTTATCACTAGTATAATAATCAAGCCAGGAACCTAGCCATTTCCCATTGGAATTGTTTGGACTCATTTTGCAAGCAATGCCCTGAGATAAGAATTTGTAGTATCTTTTTGTTCCAAATATGGGTTCTTTCTCTTGGTGTGCAACAGCCCTATATGCACACATAGCTTACTGTCTCTTCAAGCCTTGCCAAATATTTGGCCTTTCAAATATTCTGAGTGAAATCCTGACCCATTGAAACTAATGGCTTAATTCCCAGAATTAAAATTTCACACTTCTGCTTTTTTTTTATTACACAGTCAGAGGTTTTAAGCAATCTAAATTATTTCATAACAGTGACTTTGTGGCATCAGTATCAAATTCCTTATGAAGATATAAGCTTTGCTTCCTTGACACACAAAGTAAAATTTAGTTCTGTTTTATAGAGGAGTAATCTAAGTTTTTTACAGGTTTTTAGCAACTGGGAGAGAAATACAGATTAATAGATTAGAAGAGATGATTTAGGGGACAAAATTACTCCAATGCTAAAATTCCTCTCAAAATAGGTAGATGAAGGGAGCAGGATAATTTAACACTAATAATTTTACTTATTTGTGAAGAGCTCTACAGTAATGAGACCTCACTGAAAAGGTATCTCAAATATATTTTAACTGAGGTTTGGAGTCAAATAACAAAAGGTGAAGACACTGCTTGCGTTCTCTGATTTTCATGTTGCCTGCTCAGAGTAAATTGTACACATATGACAGTGTTCCTTGTTCCCTGTGTCTGAAGACTCAACAATAAAAAAAAACCAAAAAACATTGTGCTTTGAAATTTCAGATCAGACAACTGAAACAAAAGGCAGAAAATTGCAGCTCTTTGTATAACAACTAAACCTCTTGTTATATGCTGCTCTATCAAATATAAAACATTTTCATTTCCTTTGTATGGGAAATTCAATAGGACCTGAAAAAGGGGTCAACCAAGTACTGTGACTCCCACTATAAAATGTGAGTGGTGCTAATATTCCTTTTTCAACTCTCATGTGGTTGCAAAGAACCAAACAGATAAAATATAGCTTTCATAAAACTGGAGGTTTGGTGGAGAATTAGCATGAGAGTTGTGCAGGCGACTTGCAAACGGAAGGCTGGCCAAGAGCTCAGATTTATGCTATGAAATAGAAATGCTTTTCTCCTGAGGTTTTCTTGAAAATATCACTGCATGTGGCCATGTTGGTTTACTGGCATATTTTCCCGAGTCTTTTTTCAAAGTGAAGGGGGAAGGAGGAGTGGGAAGAAGCCTGTTCCTTTAAGAGATACATAACTGTCAGGACATTGGGAAAGCACATAAAAATGCATATTATAAACAGGACAAATGGGAATCTTAAACTTTCAGGCATATTCAAATTTGGACTGAGAAATTGTTAAGAAAATAAGGGAAATGTTGTCAAACCAGAGTTAAAATTTTATTTTTTATGGAATGTTTATAGTGCCACATATTTTATCTCCATAGATTTCAGCTGTCACATACCAACATTAGAAAATTCTAAGGACCAAAATGTCAATTCAAATATAATTTTACAGAGATTTTTCTTGCCTACTTATTTGAGATTCAGTCTGAATTCAGACACGGGTATTTTAGTAGTCAAACTACATTATTCCTGGTATACTCAGTACAATTTTAGTAACTCAGAAACAAGAGATCCCGGATGGAAAGCTCACAAGCAGTACAAGCCTATAAGCAATTCAAACAGAATTTAATTACACAAAGGTAGCTGAATTATGGAACACATTGCTGAAGGCAGCAATAGATGCAAGAATTATAAATCAGTTCAAGAAAGAGCTCAGAGAAAGGAAATCAAAAAGTAAAACAAATCAGTTCCTTTAAAAACATCACAGGGTTAAATGGGGCAGGCCACAGTGGACTCAACAGTCAAGGCCTTTTTCTTTAAATGTTCCTGTATTTCCTAGGAAAGAAACTAAATAATCACTCCATTGATTTCCATAATGGCTGTAGCTCCAAGTACCAGAAATACATGAGTGTGTCTTTTGTGCTTTACCTGTGCTTACAGAATTTTGTTGCATTTCCTTTTATTTCAAACTTCATTTACACTTGCACTGTTTTACATGACTCTGGCCGTATAAAGCAGCCATGAAGTAACTGTAAATATGATTTATGCTCCCTTTACACTAGCAAAGTGATGTATAGTATCCTTAGGGAATGTGGAATCATGCCCAGTGCCCATGAAACAGACACATAAACTCTGTTTAATTTTATTTAACAAGCACATTTCTATTTTATGCCTTTTTTTATATCATTTTAAGACTCATATTCATTTCTTCTCCTTAAAGTAGACTGACAGAACTGAATTCAGTGTTCTCAGGGCATTAATATTTCATTAATTCTATGTATATATAAAAAATGACGGTTTATACCTACACATCTAAACAAATCACTACTAATAGATCTCTGTTAATTTTTATCATCTGTAATATTTACAGTCTTAGGAATATTAAACATAGAGTGCGCAAGTGAAGTAATGATTACTCAGGATGGTTACAATGCCATCATTTTGATATCAAAATGAGCATTTCAGGGATGATTACTGCATAATTGATCGAGTACCTCACCAAATCCTTCATATAATTGCAGTGTTGATCTTAAGGCTGATTAAACAGAAACAAAGAAATAAAAATCTGCCCTATAAGGGAGAAAATTAACAAAATAGAATTTCCTGGAAATGATATATTCACCTAATTTGAGCTTACAATAATTTTATGGGAAAATGGTAAAAAATTAAGTGCATGTATTTTTCTGCAGGTACTTTCACACTTTTCTGAATGTTGTCAGTGGCAGACATTATGGCTGAAAACAATATTAATTGATTCTCTGGGCCTTACTGACACATATTTTTTTCAGTTGTTTGAATATCAGCATGCAAAGAAGACTTTGTGAGGGGTTGCAGCAATATTGCCTCACGTCCGTTTTAAATGCACTACACTGATGGCTGAACTCTTAAATAAAAAATGGAATCAGGTGCTTGAAAAGTTAAAACTTCAGGGTTTTTTTTCTCAATGATTTAAAATTACTTCCTTTAAGATTTAAGATGCTGACACTACAATGGCTGGAATATCCATTACGTGCTTAGTAACCTTGTACAGCACATTGGAGATGTTATTACCATCAGTACTGATCCCTGTAGTGTCTCTGACATTCAGAAACTGGGGTGCTCAGTGACTAAGAAATCCAGGCCTTTGAACCTCTCCAGGTACAGAATACGTCCCTATATGTATCTGCAATGTAACTGAAAACACAGAAGTGAAAAAATAGATTTAGGAGCAGCTCTTTAGAAATGGGGTGAATTGTATGTACTGTAGAGTCTCAAACTGTAGAAATCAAACATAATTTTCTGATTTCTTTAGTTTAAAAAGCTTTTTATTACCATTTGATTTAATTTCATTGTACTGAAAAAGAAATCTAGGGTTTGTTTTTGGGGCTTGGTTTGTTTGCGGTTTTTTTTAACATGGCAATAATTGACTCCAAAAAGGAAATTGACTAAAACAAAGTCACAATATGTATTAATGTTAGAATGGAAGACCAGATTTAGAGTGCTTGTGCATACCAGCAATATTTTGCTTTACACCTGTGAATGTGGGTTTTTTTCACAGCAAAGAGAGATAAAGGATTATCCAAAACCCAGAAGAATAAATAAAAGTAAAGAAACTGCTGATGCAGCCATAGATGAGGAATAGCTCTATTTCTGGATTTATGCATGGCAGACAAAGAAATCTATATGAGCTTCTGCCTGTATCTTCCCTCCAAGAACTTATGTTTAAAAAAGAGAAACTTATATGTAATTTTTTTAACATTATTTTACACAAGCTTTTTTTTCATTCTGTCCTATAGATATACTACTTCTCACTTTCCCTGCCCTTGCCAAAACTTCATGCATGCCTCCTAAGCACAGGAACAGAAATCAGCATTGTGTTGTTTTGACTGCCATTGCTTTGTGATCTTAAATGGTCCCGCAACCCTTTTGTCAATATTTATTGATGGGATCCACAGGCGCTCTGAATGATCCCACTCTTGAGGGGCATAAACCAATGGCGAGCTGGGAAGGCAAGAAAAGGGGGGCCTGCTCCAGGCAAGAACTGGTTAGGAAATATCAGAAAGCTCAGGAGCCATTGACAAAATGTCAAACGTTTCAAATCCTTGATTGTTTCTCTGGCTAATGCCATGCTAAACAGAACCATTATCGCCTCCGAAAGTGCAAACAGGTACATATATGCACAACACACGAATGTACACTCACCTCCATGCACACACAAAAGTCTGCAGGGAAATTAAACAATGCCAGTGAAACCATGTACAGAGAAAGTTCTCGGATAAATTAACAGTGCAATTACATTACATGACATGCCACAAGATGGATGAGGAAAACTTGGCTGGTATTACATTCTGTTTTCAAATTGCAATTTATTTGAAGGTTTTAATGGATGCCTTATTAAAACATCTCAGCATTGGTCAGGTTTCAACGCATGTCAGAGTGGCCCATGATTGATGACACCCTCTGCTGCTTCCCTTGCACATTTGCAGGGAATTTAAGCAAAGAGGGAATGAACAGAAGCTCGGATTCGTATTGATCGTGTGAAGGTGCACTGCCTGAGAGCACAGTCTAATAACATTCTCTTAGCTGAACTGCCTCACATGAAGGCATTTATTACAAGAGCTAAAATGTTATATTGTTCGGGATAAAAGAACATTGTACAAACAAAAGAGTAGGCAACGAACAAGGGAGAGGAGAGAAAAAGAGAAAGAAACACAAATGTGTAACTTTAAGAAATGAAGTGCTATTATCTCCTAAGACCATACTTCAGACAGCTAAAAAAATTGTGAATTTAACTGTTTTCTATGTGTAGATATAAAAAAAAATCTTCTGAAGATAAACTAGAGACAGCAATTTCCTTTTTTTTTCTTTAATCCATCTCATTTAGGTGAGATCCTGTAATTATACTGGTAGCAATGAGGGTGGAGGTCAGAGCTAAATACAATTAGGACTTCGAACATCAAAATGGATAGCTTGACATTAATCATTTGACCATCCAATGTCTTTCTTCATCACTTTAAGTACTATATACTGTAGTTAATCGATCTGACCATCACCCATTTTATAAGCAAAAAGCACTTGTACCTAACTAGTGTAAATCTTAAAGAATCCCACACACTTCTAGAGGGCAGCTTCTTGATAGATTAGGACTAGACATGCATAATATAAGAAACATTTTCTCCTGTGCTGTGAGATTTGCAAGCTAACTGATTGAAAAAGAGGAAATCTACATGATTTCAAACTGCAAATGCACTGTTGGCTTTTACCTCCCAAAACACCCTTTTAAAGAAATCCATGGAAGTAGTTCATCACATCAGCAATGTTCGGTTAACTGATACTATTTTTTCTTCATTGTAAATAGAGTCAAGCTGAAGGTAAAATGAGATAATCAACTACAGATGAGGTAGAGTAGAAATACCCTTGCCTCTAGGTACCTCAAAACACAATACTGATTACAAATAAAAATTCAGGTTGGGCGTTAGAGTCCAATTCTTTCAGATGCTGAGTACTTGTCAGTACCACTACTGTGTCTGTGTCCCATTCACTTTGCCTTTCTCTTGGCCTGCAGGAAGCACTCAATGTCATCTATGATCAGATCTCCAAAACACTCCCCACATATCTATGCTTGGGGCTTAGTTAAGTACTTTCTCATATGTCAGCACTGCCTCTGGCTGTTTGCAACTCTAATACCATTCCAGTTTCAGTTCCAGGTCTAAAAGATTATTTGTTTGACCTGCCTTGCTCGTCATTATCTGAGCTGCTAATTTTATTATTTTGTTAGCACCCTGGGCTGCATGGTATAAAGTGACACTATAATAGTGTAGTTTGATTATATTGGAATCATTCAGCATCACAGGCTCAGCAAACAAAATGCAGCACTCCCACCCACACTGCTGTGGTAGCGAAGAAGAGGGAGTAAAGAAGAGGGGGAAGGGAGGATAAAAGCTGTAAGAAGGATAAATAGGAGTAAAAAAAGCCATTGTCGTTGAAGAGCTTCACAAATTCTCTCAGGCTAGCGTTGCACAAATTTCCTATGAGCCTATCTGAATTATTTGGTACTCAAAATATTTTCTAAAAGAAATAGCAGTAAAAATAATGCCAAAAAAATCAGAATCTGTAAAGTTTTGCTGACTAGAAATAATGAATGAAATCTTCAAGTCTCTAGTTCTGACAGTTATCGAAATTTGGCTAGGATGTAGAAACCTTAAGTCAGTGCATCAGGTCTTGGTCCAGACTTAGTCGACAAGTCACTGAGCTTCCACTATTTTCCATTGAATGTTCCCACCTCTTTCTGCCATAGCTTCGCCACATTTTTTCTATCTGTTTTTTAAACATCTCCACTTGAATAAGCATTTTAGACAATCAAATCACAACTTAATCTTGTAAATTTATTTTAAATATAGACAGGGTCCTTTAATATTCCCCATATTTAACATTAGTTCTTCTGTTGAAATATTGAATCAGAATAATGACTGTATTCTTCTCTTTTGTTTCTGAGGATTTTTTCTTCCCTTCACCCCCATGTTTTACTTTCTAGGTAACTGACAAAGTTAACTTAAACTTCTAAAAGGAAAAGGGCTAAATTTTAATTTACGTTTGTAGTCCATGCTACTCTTGATCCTGCAGACCTGATGTTTGTTTCATTGTTGCAGAAGGATTAAAATGGCTGCCTCATATTGCAGGCATTTTATGGCATAAGAAAAAGGCTTTCTGAAACAGAAGAGTTCATATACTTCAACCGAAAACTTACCCTTGGGATTAGCCTGCTGTGCCTGTTTCAGATCAGTACACGTAGCACCTGAACAAACCACCTACAGGTAACCTAGCCAAGTCATAAACCTGATCATGATCCTCAAAACAATTTTGTGTTGAAAGCCACAGTTATCAAATATTTTCTAGCTACCATAATTCAATTTCAACTTTATTTATGTAGATGAAACATAGTAAAGATTGAATGTTAATAAACATTGATTTTCTAATTAATAAGAATTGAAAATCTCGTACTAAGTGTACCTTAGAAGATGCAGCTCATATAATTCCAATTCATGCAAGTCACACTGTTCTCAGCTTCTTGATTATAAGCAGTAACCATGTCTATTATAGCTTAGATAAATAAACAGATATTTTCTGGCAGTTTAGTGCACAAATGCAACCTCCTAACCCTCACCATCAAAAGGTCAAAAGCTGCAAAACCTAGTCCATTAACCTCTGTAAATGGTTGTGATATTAAAAACTGACTCTCAATAACCAAGGGTCATGATCTAGTGCAATAACTATCAGCAATAAAGAATTATGACTATAGTACATTATCCATCTATAAAATGGCCATTTATGACACCAGCACATGGGCTATCCATAACAGGAATGAACCACCCCTTTCTAAGAATCGTTGCACACTTTCAATTATGGGGTTGTAATATAACCTGTTAAAACTTACTAAGTTTTGAAGCAGAGAACAGAACTACTATCTGTATATTAGGGAAAACAACAAAAACTTGCATGCTAATACAGCTTAGTAGAAAACAGCAGTTTAAAGTATCGTTCTCTGTCTGATTTCTGAACTGCGATGTAGAAATTTCAGATTTAACTAGATATCTCCTCAATACAAGAGAGTCATGGATAGGTAGAAGCCTAACAAGATGCAGAGGGGCTCTTACAAGAAAAGGGTAAGCTAATTTGTTCTTCTATCAAACTTTTCTAGTAGTTAAACAGAGCTTAAGCACTCCAAGAAAAACAAGGTTTTTGCAAAAGTGGCTGAGAGAAAAAAACAAATGGGTCTGAAAAGAAATAGTAGAAATCATACAGCAAAATCAATTTTAGTGGTGTGAACATAATTTTGATCACAAAAAGTCTATTTTCAGGGAAAGACGATGGAGGGTAACAATTTAAGAAATAGGATAAATAAATGCAAAAAAAAAACCTGTGAATTTTTTTAGAACTTTAAAAACTACTGTCAAAATGGGACAAAAATTAGTATGTTTTCTATAAGACATGCATATATCTATAAATATATATAGATGGATAGAAGACTTCTTTCATTTGCATGACATCTGTTTAAATTGCTGAGGTGTCTTGTATGTAGAAACTTAGACCACTGTGTTATTTAATCAATCACTAAAACTCTGATGATACATTAGCTTGGAAGACCTGCAAAAACTCAACCTACTCTCTCTTTTAGAAAGCAGCTGGTCTTAATAATTAAAATGGAAAAACTCCATCCATCTTCATTTGCAAAGAAGTCACCCAGAGAGAGACAGAACTTCAGCACCCTATTGTAGTTTCACAGGATGTCTGAAAGGGCTAGGAAGAAAGTAGAAAATATCCATTACTTTAATTTTGACAACAGATACAGAGAAGCCTTTTATTTGTAATTAGATGTGAGAGGCTATCGAAGCTAAAAGCAAATAACATACCAATTTTGTTTACTCTTTCTTTTTCTTTTTGTTGGATTCAATGAAATCCAACCATGGAGTCAATAACTGACTTTCGGGAATGGAATTAACTATGCTCACATTGTCTTGCTTTTTTGTTTTCTAGTCACAGAAAAATAAAGAAAAACCTGGGCATGGAAATACAATGCAGATTTTAAATAAGACTGCTGAAGCTCTTTTTCTTTTCCTGCAATCAGTAGTGAAAATGAAATCTCTGCTAGAATAATGCTTACGTGCTCTTTACTGTTCCACCCATGTGCTTCTGTTCCACCCATGAACTTGTCATTTGTTTTCTCCATTTATGAAAAAAAAGAAATGTAGAACTAAGCAGGACTAGATTCAGGATGCCACTGGGCATTGGAACTCAAAAGCAGAGTATCTGCTCAAAAAGTAGCTAAGATGAAAATTTTTTATGGTGCTTAGTCTGCTGGAGAACCTAACTGGCCGGTGTTGCTTGGAAAGAGTAAAGGAGTGTTACAAGAGGGTGCCTGAGCATCACCCTGGAGGTACTGAGATACTGTGATACCAAACAGATCAGATAGAGGCTGCTTCAGAATACAGCCTTCCCCATGCTAAAACTCTGCATGAATAAGATTGCATGAACAGCAGCTACTTCTGCCTCTTGCAGATCACTCTCTGGTGTAGACCCTGACGGAAAAGGTCACTGGAATGAGCATCTTATGGCAGTGGAGGCCATTTGATATTCTGTTCTCCAGTCCTTTGTACAGAAAGGGAGAGGATAGAGCATACAGAGTGTTGACTGGCTAAAAAGTGGCTACAAAGAAATTATTTTATTAATGAGATTCAATACTGGGCACTTTACTGTCTGAACACCTCTTTTTTTAATGGCTTAACAGCTGGAAAGCTCTGGAGCATTCTTTAGAGCATCTTTAGTTCCATTATATACTATGATATACCATGTGGCTCACAGAAAGAATTTTTATTCCATTTAGACCTGTACAAAACTGGGAGAAATAACTGCTTTGTGACCTTATGGGAATTTGATACCTGACTAAGCAGGAATATATATTAAATCTTATCCTTGATCATAGGTACTTGTGCAAAGTAACTGTTTCAAGATTCTTCTTCCTTCACACAAAGTCTAGATATGAAACAAACTTTAGACAAAATGCTAGGATCTTGCTCAGGGGAAAATTGCTGTAATATACCACAGAAGATGCACTCAAGAAACCTGGTATATCCTTAACAAACTCTCTTTTCATCTCCCATCTTGTACTCTGTAAGTTGAACATTGCACTTTCTATTTTATTTTATTTGGATGTACCAAGAGTATCTCGAGCTTTTATGTGTCTCTTTATTTTATTGATCCTCTCTGCACTCTTAAAAATAATGGGCTTTTAGAATCCCAGAGTAACTGAAATTTATCTTTCTTACTTTCCTGCTCATTCCTTTTTAAAACACACACTTAGTGGATAACCTTTATATATTCAGAAATCACTGAATAAAAAAAAAAAAAAACAGAAAAAAAAAAAAAAAAAAACCAGACCTGTCTAATTACTTTGTTAGAGAAAGGGCACATACACAGTTATACACTCCCTGTTGTTCGCCTGCAACCAGGCTACCATTAAATATTTTTCTTATATACTCATTGGCATAATGCTGTGAGATAGGCATGTATGTCCTCCTTGTGCTGGTAAATTAAGAGTCCACTTTCAGTGAGCAAGATTAATTATCCATTTAACCAAACCTAGATTCATTCTCTTATTGGGGCAGGAAAGAGTGGAGAGTGGGATGCTGGAAAGATGCAGGTGGGAAAAGAAAGGGGCTGAGTGCCAGCTAGGCTGCAGTATTCAGTTACATGTGAAATGATTTGTAATTCTGAGTAATCACTTAGGACAAGCCCTTGCACCATTTTATCTATACATGACTCTAGGCCAAAGTCAATACTCATAGTAAAATAATGAGATGAAGCTAACTGAGCCCCTTTATTAATGCTCCAAGGAGCAAATCTGATGCTTAAGCTTCTCCCATGGAAAGTATCCACTTCTTCCTAAAAATGAATGAGTAGGTCATGATGGCCAGTAGTAACTAGGATTCTTACCTTCAAAAAAACATGGAAAATTTCCTTTCTTATTTGTGCACCATGTCATGCTGTGCCCAGATGCACATGAAGGCATATAAATTTTGCATTACGTGTAGACTCATTAGAGAAATCTCTCTCTTTCTTAATCATTTTCCCAGACTTGGAGAGATGGAAAAGAAAACCCACACAATGAAAGTTCAATAAACCAGAAGGAAAAAAACCAGTACACTGTTTAAGATGTGTGGTTTTATTCTTAGTACTGTTGACAATATGAAGAAATTCCAACTACCCAAGGAACTCTGGTGAGGAGTTCCCTCACAGCTGGGTTTTTTTTGAAGTGTAGTTTCCTGGTTTTGGCCAAGTCTTATTTTTTTGCAGGAGCCATGAGGGGGTTGCCAAGACCCTAATGTTATTCGATGTTATCTCATGTCACTGCAGTGGGGCAGGGACTCTTGCTTCAGAAAAGAAGGGCATGTCTTTCCAGTGGAGCAAGACTGGTAGACAGAGCAGTGGGGTACTGCTGATCCTGACCAAAGGAAACAGTTTGCTTGTGACTGGGTTGAGCTTCACACTATTTTGTGGCGGTGGCCCAACCCACTTTTAAGATTAATGACATTGCGTGGGTTGATTTCCCCACCCATGACTCCGCCTCTGAGGGCGGAACGGAGGATGGGACAAAGGTTTAACCTCCCTGCCTATTAGGCGTGTCTCTGAGTATGGTCCCTCCTTCAGTTCTAGAAGGTTCTCTCTCCCTCCGTTCATCATTGGTCCGTTTAAGTCATGTTTAATAAGTAAGTTAATACATATTATATTAAGTTCTGGAAGGTTCTGTTCTACTCGATTGGTGATTGGTTTATTTGTACATGCACCTCCTCCCTTGGAACCCTATTGGTTATGTGTCAACCCCTTATCATTTCCCTATTGGTTATTTCCCTGTTCCTCCCATTTCTCCTCCCCCTAATAAAATCCCGTGCAACCAGAGCTGAGCACGCCATTTCACCGGCGAGTCTCAGGTGGTTGGCTCCCTTCAAGTTGCTTCCAATAAACCTCTTGGAATACACTGCTGCCTGAGGCCTCCCTTGCTCTTCATCTCCGCCTGCCGTGCCTACCATCAAGGCTTGCGCCTGCCCTCCTGGTCTCTGGCCACAGACCCTTGGATAGAGCTGCCGCTCTTCCAAGGAGCACAAAGATCCCTGCATTGTGACACCCGGCGGTGCTCACGCAGGAGGACAGTGACTTTGTCGCCAGTCACGCCACCGGGCGGTGTGGCCACCGCGGCACTATTTGTACAATTTTGTTATTAATACTGTTGCTGTTACTGTTTGTTTTCTTATCTAATTATTTTTTCCAGTAAATCGTTCTTATCTCAGCCTGTGATCTTTACCTTTTGTGTCCCCAGTTATCCTCTCCAGCCACCAGCAGGGGAGGAGAAGCAAGTCAGCAGCATGTGGTTTTGGAGTCTTGGGGCAGGGGGCACTAAATTGCAGAGTATGATTCCTAAACCATGCCAGGCAGTCATGTTGCCCCAGGAAGTTTTTCATACTGCAGCAACTGGCAATTTTATTTACAGCACCATAAATAAATATTTTTTGTCCTTGTTTCATTCCTCTGTGGTTGTTCATGATGAATCCTAGTCATCAAGTGATCTCTTGCCTTGGAACATCCAGTTGCTTATCCAGAGTTTTGTAACTTGAGATTCTCCCATTCTGCTACAGCTTTCTGTGTAGTCTTTAGTGTTTCACATCCTGTTGAGTCTCCAACTTTACAGCAACAGGCATTGGAATATCCCAATCTCAACATATATTAGCATTGGTGAAATGCTATGTGATTGTTCCATAAATGTAACAGGGCCACAGAATTTTGCACAATTACATAAAATCAAAGTCTTTGAATATAATAGTGGATTTTAGTCCCTTTAGGCATGCATTTTTTTTCCAGTGACCATAAGAGAATCAGTGAACTAAATTCTTTGGGATTTAAATCAGGCACATCTGAAAATCTTGCTTGCTTTCAAGAACAAGAATCAATGTAACACAAGCTGATGCAACATGGCATTCCAGATTCAAACACAAAGCTGCCAAAACAGCACAACACTTTGAACTTAACAACTCAGATGAATCTAAAACTTTTAAAAATGTTTCAAGTATCCTACTTAAAAGCAAATGTCTGATTTCTCACAGTATGTCAACAATTTTGATTAAGAGACTGAAACTCATGAAAAGCCTCAGTTTCCACCTTCCATTCCTAAAAAAGGAAAGGTTAAAATTAGAAACCATAAGATTTGCATGAAACTGACAAATCTGTGGTGATTTCTTTCTGCTGGTCCATGAGGTCCAAACTGGTCGTAGTTTGGAAGGATAAATAAATTTTATTTCAAAAAATACTGGTTTTAACTAATAAGTATTTCTCAAAAATCTATCCTCTTTAGCAAAAAGAATTACAAATTAACTATTCTGTGAAAGAAATGTTTCCTGTTCATTTCATCGTTACATTTCTCTGATGTTTCCTTTTATTTTCATTTAAAACATTTTGTTCAATCAATTAAAAGTCTTGACCTGATTGCTATCTTTGAATATTGTGTAATATAATAGGTTTGATGCACAGGCATTAATTGTATATACAGATCAAACACAATTTATTTAAAACATATGTAAGCAAGTTTTTTTATTTGCAAAAATAATTAAATAACTTACTGTTCTGTACCAACTTGTTCTAGCTGTGCCCCAGAGAGGAGCATAACCATTTGTATCCCCTTTTCTGGATGATCCTCCTTGCAATATTATGTTTCCCCATGCTGGCTGAACGTGATCCAGTGTGTGCCCAGGTGGCCAAGACGGCCAATGGCATCCTGGACTCTATCAGCAACAGTGTGGCCAGAAGGACCAGGGCAGTGACTGTCCCCCTGTACTTGGCACTGGTGAGGCCACACCTTGAATCTTGTGTTCAGTTTTGGGCCCCTCAATTCAGGATTGGCATTGAGATGCTGGAGTTCACAGAAGGGCAATGGAACTGGTGAAGGGTCTGCAGCACAAGCCTGATGAGAAACAGCTGAGGGAGCTGGGCTTGTTAGCCTGGAGAAAAGGAGGCTCAGGGGAGATCTTATCTCTCTTTGCAACTGCCTGAAAGGAGGTTGACAAGATGAAATGGCCTCAGATTACACTACGGGAGGTTTAGATTGGCTCTTAGACAAAATTTATTCATCTAAAGTGTTGTCAGACATTGGAATCAGCTGCTCAGGGACATGGTGGAATCACCATCCCTGGAAGTGTTCAAAAGACATGTGGATATGGCACTTGGTTTAGTGGTGAACACAATGGTGCCGGGTTAGCAGTTGTGCTTAATGGTCTTAGAGGTCTTTTTCAACCTTAACAATTTTATGATTCTATCATTCTAAGAATCATGCACCTCATGTGGCACCAGTGAGTACCATATTTCTATTCAGCACCTGCACCAATTTTTGATCTAGATTCCTTTTGTAGAATCATGATCTGTGCTGAGGAGGCCATTTTGTAAGGGATTTAAAAGTATACACAGATTAGAGAGGATTCAGTAAATCCAAGAGGAACAACCAATTCCATAACTTGAATTTGAGAAAGTGAGGTAAATAATTCTGATGGATACAACTTGGTCTGTAATTTAGCATTAGTCTGCTTCAATTCAAATCAAACGCTTGCTTATTTAATTGGCAGTAAAAATGACTCTGCACTTTTTTTTCTGGCATTGCACAGTATGGAAGGTTTTAATAATATTATTTCATAGTGTGATAGTTTGGAACAAAAAGAAGGGTGGACTGTTCTGACAATTGTGATATACTTAGTAAATATGCTGCAACTTTAGGAAACAAACAAGCATTGTTTAAAACTTACCCATTTTTTCCTTATCTTGCTAATAGAAAGAAGACATGAAAGCAGAGCAGAACAATATGTTTTGTATAAGTTGGAGAGAACCAGGTTTACAGGAAAGAAGCCAGCATGTATCACATAAATTTATCATGTAGCTTAAAATGAAGAAAACAAACAAAAAATCCCACAAAAATAAACTGTGAAGTCTTGCATGGCTTGCATGGGAAACCACAACCTTGTGATTGAGTTCTCTCCCAAAGCCGAAGTAGTGCTTGATAAGGCGTTATAAAGAAGAATAAGTTTTTAGGCCCTTATACACAGAGAAAACACTAAAAATCAGATAAAATGTTTGCACTTTAGACATGGCAAATCTATTTCTACTTTGAAACCAGACTTTTACTAACAAAATGCCTTTCTATCTATGTATCTTGGGAAATCTTCTTTCCCAAGTGTGAAACACATTATTCCCTGGATATCTTCTACTGAGAAAGAAATCATTAATTTGATTATTGGTATCTCTGGGGAGAAGTTAGTTTAAAAAAAATGCTGTCTTTAAATATTTTGTATCGTGAACTAAAATGACTGAATAATTGACTAGAACATTACAGTTAACTTTGGGAAGGTATTGATTTAGACCTGGCTTTAAAAAGCCTGTTTGCAAAAGGCCTACTAACCAAGAAGGGGAACATTGTCTAATCCTTCAACAAATGGGTTAAAACCCACAGAATGGCATAATCCAGGGCCTAAAAATTCATCGCTCAATTTCATCTTCTTCCTGGTAAGAAACTAAGAAACAACACTGTCTTGGTGTGAAAACATCTATGTGGGGTAAATGCATCTAGGTCATGCAGAAAACAGTATGTTGCCATAGCTATCATTAGTGTAATACTCTTCACAGCAAGTCCTACTGTGAGCTAAATTCAGGCCCAGTGGGTGCTGCACTATTGACTTCAATGAAGCTGCACCTGCTTATGCCCCATCTGAATCAGTCCTTGCATCTACAACAAGAATAGTATTTCAATCACTGCCATTCACTGAACACTATTTCTACAGCCTCTCTGTGTGAATTCCTGCTATAAAATACCTGATGTGCAGTAGCTGGCTATTCCATCCCATCCTGTTTGCCCTCCCCTCCATCATTCCTCAGAGTAGACCTCTTGGGCAGCACTGATCCAGCCACTGAGGCAGACAAAAGTCAGAGCCGGTATGAAGAATGATTATCTCATGCATTAGAAAGCTATTTTGGCTGCTGACACAAAGTTTGGTTGCTTCTAAAGAGTGTCAGGGAGCATACATTGCCATTTTTTTCAGTGTACAGGCTAGTGTACACATTTTTTTCAGGCCAGTACAGTTTGTCTAAATGTTGTCAAGTAGTTAATAATCTTAATTTTGAGAGGAAAATTTGTTGCATACCCATTTTCTCTGTATACTTTTTAATTGCTAGAGTACATTTGAAGCATTAAATGTCTTTCTGGCTAAGAAAAAATAAATGGCATTTAAAGATGTCACCACCTGAGAAATGGGCTGTGAGTGTGACTAATGGATATTTCTCCATCTGCTCAGTAAGGTCATGCCACCACTGACACATTCCTCTCATTGTATTTGATACTTGTATCTACGTTCCTCAGTATTTCCTTCTTCCTGGTTACACTTCCTAACCTGTGTCTCTTAGTCTCTCTCTAGTCCTGCTTCATCTTACTCTGCACCTGATCTCCACTTCTGAATGGATTTTTTCACCTTGCCCCTCAAAAGCTTACGGTGGTTTTTTTTCCTATTGTCTTAGAGGTACAAAAAAAAATTTATCAAAATGAGTTTTTATTTCATTTTGAGATGGTTTCCTTAAAATAGTGGCAGAACATAAGTACACTTAAGGGAAAAAATGCAGAATCCCCTTTCTACACGCATAAGTGGAAAGCTCCAACACTTCCTGATGGGCATAAGATACTCCCAAAGGAGAAGGTTAGCATGAATGTGGACCGTGCCCATACAAACCCTCATGAGCTGACTGCTACCATGGTGCGACACAGTAAATTCTCTGTTCCTTCTTCCTGAGAGGTGAGGAAGACTTCAGCTCCCTACAGGCTGATTAACCCTGCAATCTCCTTTACATGGCACAACGGTTATGATAACATCTGCAAATGTGTGGAATCCAGTCCAGCATAGCAGAGATGGAGAAAAAATTGGGAGGGAGCAGCTGTGTTTCATGAAACCTTCTGGATCAGACTTTGTTCCGACATGCAGGAAAAGGATAATTTGTGTCTGAGAAAGACTCTGAACTTTGTTCTTCTGCTTCCCGAGTAAATGGCATAGCTAGCAGACTATCGTGGAGATGGCAGAAATCTTGTTTTCTGTGCCACACAGGTCTTAAAAGGTAAGTGTAAGTTAGCTTCCTGAATTCACATATCTTTCTGAGAACTTGATTGCTGTGAATGCTCTGCCCATGCATCTGGAGCAGTACTTAATAGCCCGGAAACTGCAAAAAAATTAAGCCTAGTAACAGACAGTGTTATCTTGCCTGTGTCACTGTCTGATCTATGTTAAGGAGTCATATTTTTAAAAGAGCCTAAAGATATAAACACATATCACTACTGTGTGATTTTTAGAAACTACACATTTTGCATCTGAAAAACAAGAAAAGTATTGATTCTTTGGTAGGGATTTTAAACTAATTTTTTAATGTTTTAAAAATATTTTTAGGAATCGTCTGACATTTTTAGGAAAAGTTTGTAGAGCTCTTGTGCCAGAGCATTGCTCCTTTCCTGGAAGCTGCACATATTGTCTGTCAGCTACTAACCTCTGAAATCTGGTCTTTTAACTGGGTCAAAAGCATTTGTAGTACACCATATGAGGTACAGATATGATGACCTTGAGACTTTCAGCTGTGAAATCTCCTTGGAGCTATGTGTTTCAGATATGTCTTTTTGGGGAGTATTTTTTTTTTTTTCCACAAAGCTGAAATCTAAAAAAAATTGAAAAGTGTTTGAAAGAAAACCTGAGCCAATTCTTGATGGCAGTTTAGTTGCTGACAGTCAGGTGAACTTCTGTAAAAATTGTACATTGAAGGTTATCAACTAAAGACTGGTTGTCAGAGGCTGTCATCACAGTATGACATCACAGTAATTCTGAGTCTTACCTTGGATTTACTTTTTCTGAACAATTTGTTTCTTACAGCAGAATACTGCTGCATTGCAAGTCATGGGAGGAGAAACATAATTCGGTGGATTGCCTTCTTGAGGCTATAACCTTAAAAGAAATGTAACTAAAAGCTGCAGGATCTTTCAGATACAATTACTTGTGTAAGTCTGACAGTTCTAATGTTACTCAGTAGACATTCTGAATTTGAAATATTCAGGGATATGGTTATTTACATTTTAAGCTGGTTTATCTCTGTATGGTCACCTTGGCAACATAGAGGGATGGAAAGAATGCATAAAAAGACTCTGCTTCTCAATAAATGTTTATCATGCAATTGCTTGCATTTACAACTTGATACAATACTTTGCTAAATCCAGACTGGGCAATGCTGTCTAACTTAGTCGCAAATGTACAAAACATCCTACTGAGTATTATTTCTTACATGAGCAATGAAAGCAACACCACAACAGAAACACCAAAAACTTATCTTGAGCACAAAATGTCCATAACTTGACAGTATTTAATAAAATAATAGAATTATCAAGGTTGGAAAAGACCTTTAAAGCTCATCAAGTCCAACCATCAACCAGCACTACCACTATAACCCCTAAACCACTAAACCATCACCCAGAGCCAGATCCAGACACCTCTAAAACATCCAGGGATGGTGACTCCACCTCCCTGGGCAACCTATTCCAAAGTCTGACCACCTTAATAGAGAAAATTTTTTTCTATCATCTAATCTGAATCTCCTGTCTCAAAGCCATTTTCTCTGGTTCTCTCATTGCGGGCACGACAGAAAAAACAGGCCCCATTTCACTAGGACCTCCTCTCTGGGAGTTGTAGAGAGCAATGAGATACCTCCTGAGCCTCCTCAAGACTAAACAAACCCAGCTCCCTCAGCTGTTCCTGGCAAGACAAGTTCTCTAGACCTCTCACAAGCCTTGTTGCCCTTCACTGGACATGTTCCAGTACTTCAGTATCCTTTTTAAAGTGAGGGGCCCAAAACTGAACACAGTACTCGAGGTGTGGCCTCACCAATGCTGAGTACACAGGGACGGTCACTTCCCTAGTCCTGCTGGCCACACTATTTATGATACAGGCCAAGATGCCACTGGCCTTCTTGGCCACCTGGGCCCACCGCTGGCTCACACTGAGCCCGCTGTTGACCAGCACCAAGTCCCTTTCTGCCACTCTTGCCCCAGCTTGTAGCGCTGCCTGGGATTGCTGCGACCCAAGTGCAGGACCTGGCACTTTGCCTTACTGAACCTCATGCTGTTGTCCTTAGCCCACTGATTGAGTCTGCCCAGATCCCTCTGTAGAGCCTTCCTTCCCTCGAGACATCAACACTCCCACTCAGTATCATCTGCAAATCTACTGAGGATGCCCTCAATCCTCACATCCAGACCATCAAGAAAGATGCTAAACAGGACTGGATCCAATTAAAATTCTATAGGATTTCTATACTACAGTTTTTAAGTCCCAGTAAAGTTGTCTACTAGGTATTACAGAAAAAATTTTTGCAATGTTTGGATATGGCTTTTATTTTCAGTACTGGGACTTTTCTTACTTCAAAGAAATTACTAAAGGTAGTCTGGAAACTCTTAACTTAGAAAGGAACAGTTTAAGATGTTTGATCCTCCTTTGATGAAGTGTGAACACTAGACCTCTTTCCAGAGGTGTAATGGTGATTCTTCTCTGAAGGGAGAGAAGGGAGGGAGTGAGAAGGGAATGAGTCTCTGTAACTGTGTTTAAGAGAAATTATTTCCGGTGATCAGTTTAATTAGCTCTTAGTAAGTGTTACTCTCCATGTTTCCATTTTACATGAATGTTGTCAATACTGTATAATCTCTGTCAAAAATGTCAGATGTGAATCTCAGTGTTATTCAATGGACCTACATTTTCCTTTAAAAAAACACAGCAAGAATGAATGCAAACATCCAAAGGAGGCCTAGTGTACATACAGGGTGCTAGTACCGGGTCATTCTGGAAAACAAAAACCCAAACCCACACCTTCAGAGCGAGTTTTTACTGGAGGGTTTCAAATCAAGCAGGTGTGATGAGTTTGATCCAGCACTTGGAGTCCTAGGGCTCATATTAGCGTATCAAAATATAGCCTGCCAGTCTAATCTTTAGAAGTTTATATTCCATATAGAAGAGATGAAGGGGCAGAGAAAATCAAGACAGAGAAAGGGAAGTGACTTTCTTAGGCTGCAGAAGAGATTAATGATAGAGTATATAGTATAACACAAGTCTTCTGCTTTCTGTGTTAGTGACTCATTAGCTCTTGCATGCAGTGCAATATCCTAGATTACAGTTAATGACAAATTTTAAGATCAGTTTAGGAAGAATTTTCCTTCACCTTGATCAATTTCTTCTGCATTTTAGTATGTGGAGATATGGAGAATCAGATCCAGAGATTTTAATTGGTTCAGCTCATAGTATCTATAAAAGTACAAGAAATCTTTGGGTTTACCATTTCCTTTTAGTAGTTTTCTGAACAGAACAGAAAATGAATGCAGAACTGGGAAAACTCCACATCCCTCAAGATTCTCTCATGCTGATAAAACCCAGTTCTAAATTTTCAATAACATTTTTGTCTGCTTTAAAATGCAAGGTTATTTATTTTACAGGACTTTATATTCTCCTACAAATCCTAGCAGTATTGAAGATGAGTGATTGACAATGATGTTAAAAATTATTTTTGTGCAATAATTGTCTCTTTTTCTTTTCATAGACCAGTTCATGAAGATTGCATCCTTATCTGTCACTGTTTTGGATAGCAAATTTGAAAGTTAAAGTGCTCTGTATATGAAAGGTGCATCTGAGGCATTCTTGTGCTGGATTTTGTTATCAGTTCTGTAGCAATACCCTATGACAAAGCTACTTTTTTTAACTTGTAGATAAAAAATCTGTGAATCATCATTTCCAGTGGAGCTGGCTACACAAGTTTCCCAGGCTTGAAACTTATGGAATCAGGACTTTGCCTCCAGAGTTATGTTGAGCTAATATATTAATGCTGTTATCTATTGACATGGAAATTTTGCATATGTTTTTTATATACAGATATATATACACACACATTTATACAAACATATTACACACGTGATATATGTTATTTTGGATTAATTGCCTGCTGGATCTATTTGAAGATACAGAAGAAAATCCAGTGGTTTTTTTCTGTATACATACCAGACATACTATTTTAATTTTAATCATGTGGATTCTGAAGAGAAATGTGCTTCTAGGTTTACCCTAGCCTCTCTCTGGTGACAAATAATATAAGCTCNCTGACCACCTTAATAGAGAAAATTTTTTTCTATCATCTAATCTGAATCTCCTGTCTCAAAGCCATTTTCTCTGGTTCTCTCATTGCGGGCACGACAGAAAAAACAGGCCCCATTTCACTAGGACCTCCTCTCTGGGAGTTGTAGAGAGCAATGAGATACCTCCTGAGCCTCCTCAAGACTAAACAAACCCAGCTCCCTCAGCTGTTCCTGGCAAGACAAGTTCTCTAGACCTCTCACAAGCCTTGTTGCCCTTCACTGGACATGTTCCAGTACTTCAGTATCCTTTTTAAAGTGAGGGGCCCAAAACTGAACACAGTACTCGAGGTGTGGCCTCACCAATGCTGAGTACACAGGGACGGTCACTTCCCTAGTCCTGCTGGCCACACTATTTATGATACATGCCAAGATGCCACTGGCCTTCTTGGCCACCTGGGCCCACCGCTGGCTCACACTGAGCCCGCTGTTGACCAGCACCAAGTCCCTTTCTGCCACTCTTGCCCCAGCTTGTAGCGCTGCCTGGGATTGCTGCGACCCAAGTGCAGGACCTGGCACTTTGCCTTACTGAACCTCATGCTGTTGTCCTTAGCCCACTGATTGAGTCTGCCCAGATCCCTCTGTAGAGCCTTCCTTCCCTCGAGACATNGGAGGCCTAGTGTACATACAGGGTGCTAGTACCGGGTCATTCTGGAAAACAAAAACCCAAACCCACACCTTCAGAGCGAGTTTTTACTGGAGGGTTTCAAATCAAGCAGGTGTGATGAGTTTGATCCAGCACTTGGAGTCCTAGGGCTCATATTAGCGTATCAAAATATAGCCTGCCAGTCTAATCTTTAGAAGTTTATATTCCATATAGAAGAGATGAAGGGGCAGAGAAAATCAAGACAGAGAAAGGGAAGTGACTTTCTTAGGCTGCAGAAGAGATTAATGATAGAGTATATAGTATAACACAAGTCTTCTGCTTTCTGTGTTAGTGACTCATTAGCTCTTGCATGCAGTGCAATATCCTAGATTACAGTTAATGACAAATTTTAAGATCAGTTTAGGAAGAATTTTCCTTCACCTTGATCAATTTCTTCTGCATTTTAGTATGTGGAGATATGGAGAATCAGATCCAGAGATTTTAATTGGTTCAGCTCATAGTATCTATAAAAGTACAAGAAATCTTTGGGTTTACCA
Organism: Aleadryas rufinucha; assembly: GCA_013397815.1. NCBI lineage: Eukaryota > Metazoa > Chordata > Aves > Passeriformes > Aleadryas > Aleadryas rufinucha. Next base: position 48,752 of record VZTH01011697.1, read on the forward strand.
TTTCCTTTTAGTAGTTTTCTGAACAGAACAGAAAATGAATGCAGAACTGGGAAAACTCCACATCCCTCAAGATTCTCTCATGCTGATAAAACCCAGTTCTAAATTTTCAATAACATTTTTGTCTGCTTTAAAATGCAAGGTTATTTATTTTACAGGACTTTATATTCTCCTACAAATCCTAGCAGTATTGAAGATGAGTGATTGACAATGATGTTAAAAATTATTTTTGTGCAATAATTGTCTCTTTTTCTTTTCATAGACCAGTTCATGAAGATTGCATCCTTATCTGTCACTGTTTTGGATAGCAAATTTGAAAGTTAAAGTGCTCTGTATATGAAAGGTGCATCTGAGGCATTCTTGTGCTGGATTTTGTTATCAGTTCTGTAGCAATACCCTATGACAAAGCTACTTTTTTTAACTTGTAGATAAAAAATCTGTGAATCATCATTTCCAGTGGAGCTGGCTACACAAGTTTCCCAGGCTTGAAACTTATGGAATCAGGACTTTGCCTCCAGAGTTATGTTGAGCTAATATATTAATGCTGTTATCTATTGACATGGAAATTTTGCATATGTTTTTTATATACAGATATATATACACACACATTTATACAAACATATTACACACGTGATATATGTTATTTTGGATTAATTGCCTGCTGGATCTATTTGAAGATACAGAAGAAAATCCAGTGGTTTTTTTCTGTATACATACCAGACATACTATTTTAATTTTAATCATGTGGATTCTGAAGAGAAATGTGCTTCTAGGTTTACCCTAGCCTCTCTCTGGTGACAAATAATATAAGCTCCCAAATGTGTTTTGACCTTCATAGGCTAAAGGCCAAACCTTCAAAGAAGGGCTTCTAAAAATCTTCCAAAGGAGGCAGTTTACCACAGTGCCACAACTCATAGTTCAGGTCCGTTTGAACACCTTTGACAGCAGATGATAGCTAAACAAAACCAGAATATGAAAAAGATCCCTGTAAAAGATCCTTTTAGGCAACTCTTTTAAGAAAAATAAAGGAAATGCTCTAAAATAACTTCCTTCACACAATCAGATCAAGTTAATCTGTATAAATTTAGAAATTCTATCTTTAATGCAGACTGCTCCCCTTCCCCTCAAAAACAATACCAGGACAAAGAAATCAGTGGTGCTTCAACTTGTGAAGCTTGGTAACGTTGGAGAAGTTCCAAATGCAGCCACACAATGTGTGTTTTTCAGGCACTACCACGGAGTCACAGTACAAAGGGGCAAAACTGATGGCAGAAGACACAAAAGCAACGTCTGTTCCTTAGGGTTCTGCCTCTGAATTAACTGCAAGGTGATGTAATTTTCTAGTACTGTGGGGTGAATGGACTAAAGTCATTCATTATTCATCAATAATTTTATTCTAATTGTCACTGGGGGTGAGAAGCCTAAATATGATGAGTTGCTAACAATTAAGGTGCTAATATTAAGGGTATCCTCAACAATTTACAGTCTACAGATAAGTATGTGCCTGGAATGGACATTGTAAATCATCTAGTCCAAACACTTCCTACCAAAAGGTTTGGGTACCAGGCACCTACTCAAATATACATTAAGCTAGAAAAGGGAATTCCCATTATGCATCTGAAGAATGAGAAACAAAATGTGACTTCTGAACTGCGTTTGAACATCTGAGAGTGAGCTTAATGTCTCAGACACAAAAAAAAATATTTACTGGTTTTACTATCATTTTCTAATAACTAAATTCTTACAAACAAAAATCAAGTGCTTGGCTAGCACTTCCATAAAGTTTTAGAAAGAAAAAGGCATTCAGTAATAAAGACATTCTATTAATACTGTTTGGAAATCATAGAAAGGGATGCATTACCACTAAGGCAACAATTTCTCATTCTCATATTCATGAAAATTGGATCAGTAATATCTGGAAGTTCTTTTGGTTCCGTCTGATAAGTACCTACTGGTCTCAAGGACAAGGTCATCCTCTAGTGTTTGTAAAATTGAATTTGACAGAGAGACATCTTGCAGGAACAGATTTTACATGGAAGCAGATAATTCCTACTGTCAGTTAGAATGGCTTTTTTCATAGTACTCCAATGTATTTAGTGCCATAAAAGTTATTGAACTAAAACAATTAGACAATTTTGTTTGTTAAACCTTAAGAAATTATTCAATAACAGTTTTTTGGTTTAATTTGTTTGATTTAGTTTCCAATTATTTAGGAAAAAACATTCAAAAAGAGTTTTTCTATGATCTTAGTAACCAAAGCAAATTTAAGCCAATCTTTTGTATGTACCAGGGAGGAACCAGCATAATCTATAAGCATATTAGGGACTTCTTTTAGTTCTGATCTAGTTGGACAATGATGTATGTTTATTTTGAACTTTGCTGGCTGCAGCAATCCTTGTGCAGAATATTTTGTTGACGGTGAAAGGATGATAGGGAGGATGAGAGCTTGGAGACAAAACAGTGGAGGTTTGTGTTTGATATGGCACAGTTGTCTGTAGAATTGAAAGTCTATTTCATAAGTATGCGCCCCAGGTCCACCATCTCTGTTCACAGTTTAAAGATACAAACTCTTTCTATGCAGGACTGGATTTCAGCCCATACGAAACTCCAACCTTTTGTTTGCCTCAGTTTTAGCTCTTACCTTCTGCATCTGCCAGAAACAATCAGAAGAAAGCTTGGCCATTCTAAAATGGTGAAATTGACTATTTAGCAGTGGGAATGAACTTAAGTTCTGCTATGGAAGTTCAGGAACAGAGCACTGCCACCTGAAACCATTGCAAAAGCCAGCTCCTGAAGGCAAGACTTCTGCTGGATGTTGAATAGCTATGTGCTAGCAGGTCATTAAGGGATTGTTTGGGAAAGAGGTGATTTGCACACAGCCAAATGAAGTGAACATCCTGTTCATTGCTTGCATCTATTAAAATGAACTTTTGGCCCCCCATCTATGCCAATTTTTTCAAAGGAGCAAGGAGTCTGTGTGTTTAACAACCACTGGTTTATTTTTGAAATGCAAGCAGGAAATGTAAACAGAATCCGAGGCTTACTGCTAAGCTGCAGCCCTTAGTTTATTGGCTGAGGAATCAGTCCTGAAGGATGCTGAACCTTCTGGCACAAGTCCAGACCAGCACTTCAGCACATGTCAACTTTAACACAAGGGGCCTAGTCCTATGATTAGAGTTAAGCATGTGTTTATGCGTTTTCCTGGCCTTCAGCCAGGGTGCTCAGCACTTTTCAGGATCATGTCTTCAAAAAGACCTGGCAGTATCTGAACTTCAAAGTGAAGTGTGACCTGTTGATCTTAAATCGCTTTCCACACATGCTAGATGGCAATACAGACTAGGCAGCTCAGGCCATATCCTCCTCACACCTTCCTTTGTCCCATGTGTTCAAGAGAAAGAAAAATTATTAAAAATACTGCAGTCTTTTCTGCCCACATTGCACATCTTGACTCTCATGAAATATCATTCAGAATAAAAATGTGGTGATCAGGTGTGATGATGCACCGTTAAGGGGAAAGAAGCACCTACATCAGGCTAAACCCTGGTTTCTCTGTAACCTTTATTGTGAAATCTGCAGGTTTGAATGCAGACCCAGAATGCTATGACCCATCAGTCCTTCTACACTGAAGGCTGCTTTGAATGTTAAAGTTCAGGTTTGTAGATCATTATGGATTTTTTTTTTAATTTTTTTTTTTTCGCTAGATCAGTGGAATAGCACTACTGTAAGGTTTATTACTAAATGTAAGAGGCACTTTCAGGATCAGAAGGAAGGGTAAGTCCTAACATCTGAAAGCAAAACCATAGTACTTAAGGTCAATTCTGACAATTTCCCGGGGGTTTGGTGCAGGAATATATTCCACTTTCCAGCAAACATTCATTTTAGGATAGAGCTTTTCAACACCAAATTATCTGAGTCTACTTATATTTCAATGTATTCGAGATACAGAGATAATACAGTGATATGTAGTGGTAGCTATCTTATCTGAATATTGGCTTTGACTTAATCTCTTAAGCCTGGATAAGGTTTTAGTTTTACCCAGAGCCCACTATACTAAGAAACACAATTGTGATGGTTTTCCTCCAGTTCTACATTCCCTCTGAAGGCATTTCTAAACCCAAGACTAGTATTACATTCAACAGCTAAATTAACTTGGGAAAACAAAAATGGCAAGAACAGTATTTCCAGACATAGACATTCATTTCTTAATACACATTGCCACCTGGGGAAACCTGAAGATACAGTATTTGCAATGAAATGTAACATGCTAACTCTAAAATTCATAGTAGTTTCTTAAGTTTATTACACATGTTATCTCCAAGACATTCTTGATGTATATTATTACTGATTTTCTTAATATTGTGACATTTAAAATTTTTACAGAAATTGTACTCTTCTTAACTTAATGAAGGCAGTGAACATAATGAACAGCAGGTAAATTAACTGAGCTAATTAAAACAAAAACATTACAAATTTATTTTGCATTTATTTACTAACTTATTTGCAGGTATCTCTGTATTTATAACAGACAAACTCATCTCTGTTAGCCATACAGAAACATTTAAGGACTTCTAAAATATAAATCTTTATTTGAGGAAAATATTCCAGCACTGTTGAAAAATTTGAGCAAGTAGCTCTGTAAAGTGCTGTGAGATCCTAATGTCAGAAAAGGCTTCTGAAAATTAAAGAGCTGCTGACACCTCATGGCAAACTTTAAAAACCATTCTCAACTCACATATCTCTACTATTCTATCATTTTGTCTACATTTCTTTAAAAAACATGTCTTTGTTTATTTGGTTTGCAATAGCATATGGATCAAAATAAATTAAATAACAGTGTCAAGGAAACATTGTTCATTCAGTTCAGCAAAAAAAATGCTAGTAGAAATGAACTCCTAAGAAGAGTACAGATAAAAAGCTGGATATTCCATCAATTGGTCTACACTAGTCATGAATAGAGAGGTGCTGCTAGTACAATACATGCTTATGTTCCTTTCAGTATTATAATCCCCTCATTTGGGAGTTATTATCTCAGCTGTTTCAAATCACACAAAGCTGACATTCCATGTAAAAAGTTGACAGCAAGTTACACTTTTTAATGGCCCAAAGCTGTTGAAAAGTTTCAAAGCTGTGGAACACAAAACAAAAAGGTATTTTTGCAATGGTTCTGATGTTTTCTCTCCTCCTACACCACACCTTTTTTTTGTGCAGCGTAGTATCTTGTGTTCCCTCAGATGATATTTCCTGACAGAGACACCTTTCAATCTGCTGAGGGCTAAATGCATGCTGGAATGTAAGATAAAAATCCAAACTAAGAAAATAAAAATAATTCCCAAAGAAGGAATTTAAATGCTGGAAAAGTCATTCTTCCAGCGCAAAAAGCAGCTGAGAGTTTAAATGTGCCATTTTTCAAAACAAAATCTCCAGCAATCAGTCTGGGAGGCATAAAATGATTGCTGAATAATTTTGGAAATTAATTACTTACTTTCCTCAATAACGTATACCTAGAAGTCAGCAGGTATCCCTGTGGTTACTTGGGATTTCTACACGTGCAAAAGCATTATGACCAGTCAGATGTGCAAATGCTGTAAAAATACACCACCAAGCCAGTGGTTTTACCCTTACCATGAGTACAGCTGCAGGTATAAGTTGTTTAAGGTAACTATACGGCATTTATTCCTTTCCATTTCATTCTCTTAGCGTTTGCTTATGCAGCGTCTTTTCTTAAGATTTCTGTCTCTTTGGCAAACTGATCCTGAATGAATCCTACATGCAAAATGCAGCTAAAATACATGGAACAAATGCATTAGATACAACCTTACTTTTGGAAAAGAACTGAATTTTTCAGAAAAAGTTTAAGTGGGCTGCTGTATAGATCTCTTGGTATAAATTAGCTCAGCTTATCCTGATATAATAAATTAACTTCTTGCATCAGAAAAGGCTTCTGAAAATTAAAGAGCTGCTGAGTTCAAATGTATTCCAGATAAATCAGTATAATTGTGAAATACATATAAATAATATGTATCTAGAATCTGTAGAACACGGTTTGTACATACAGCATGACGGTCCAGCTTGAGATTTCCTTTGGAGAAATCCAGGATCTATTAACATTCTCTTGGATGTAATATTAATCACGCTAAAAGACATCCATGGCAAGGACCATACTGCGTCAGTTCCAAGAGGATCTAGGACTTGATTCAAAGTTCCACAGCACCAATTTTTCTAATTTTTTGCCTATTATTCTGTCATTGAAACAAAGTCCTGACATCACTGCTGTCATGATCACACCTAGCTGAACGTGTTGAACATCTCCATCCTTTTACAGTAATTTAAGTGGAGTGACCAACAAGGTCAACTTTCACAAGCCACCAAGAGATCAGTCTGTACAGGGAGAGTACTTGCCAAAGTTCCAGCATTTGGTAGAGTCAGCTCAATTTTACAAATTTAAAAAATTTTCATTTTGCTACTTGGAAGGATGTTAATAAAAAAAAACTTTTACTCCCTTATTCCTTATTGGCATTTTACTATGAGAATCTTCATTTTCTCCAGGAGTTCAGCTATGCATGATCTTTCATAAACTTAAATTACTTTCCTACTGTTTAACTTTAGGAGCTGTTTCTGCTCAATGAAATCAGATGCAGAAATTGCCTCTTAGATGTATATTTCAACTTTGGAGAATTCAACAGTTTACAGAACTACTGCGTAAATCTTTGATCTCTAAGGTTGTCAAAGTTTGGGGATTTTGTTTTGCTTCTCCACATTAAAGGTATCTCCATTTAAACTTACAATACTCTCCTCATTGACTTTAGTGACATTTTCTTCTCATATTCAGAAGTGCTTGCTCAACCCATGTATGAGTTGGCTTTTGTTGACAGACTTTACAGGAAATTAAATTTTGGACCCTAGATAATTGCCTTTAGCCTTTAATATAAATTTATATAAGTTCTGGATTAATCTAAAATATTTAGGTCTATTGGTGGTTCATATATAAACTCTATTTGCAGCTATAATTTAAATAATCAAACTCCTACCTAATTTCCTCCAGGTCTGAATCTGACAAAGTGTGTCATGTGGGAAAGGCTCCTTTGCATAGATTGCAGTCTCAGAAGAACAGATGACCTGATTAGCAGGAAAGTCCTAGTGCTCTTTACATTCACATATGCTGTGGTATGTCCTCAACGGTGTTTTTTACCCACACTGTAATTCCCAGCTTCAGTAGCTTCCTAGCCTGTTATCATGAGCTATGGAATGTCCAGTTATTTCCTACTTTTCCTTTTAAAAAGTACACTACTGGCCTTCATTAAACTTTACATGAGTTCACTCTCTTTAGAAGGAAAGTGAAGTAACCACAGCTTTTTAGTACAAGGATAATAATTTTCCATGGCTTGTCTACCATAAAAAGCATTTACAAAAGAGTTTAAGCTATGCTTAAAATGTGTCATGTGAAAGGACTTGCCATCTTCTGTTGCTTTCACCATATTAATGCATTTGCCAGACATTATTAATCCTGGCACTAGGAAGTTAGAGGTAAACCAATGCTTAAACTGTTCCAGTAATGGATACAAGAAGTATATTTCACCTTGCAGTCTGAATATTAGAGCACTCCTTGTCTCCTGTGTGTGGTGGTGGATAACATACTATGGATAAAAACAAAGTTAAATGAAGCAGCAGATACACTATTAGCAGAAAACTTGTGTGTACATTGGAGAGCATTAACCCCTTCTTTCCAGACCATTCCATTTTTTTTACATGAATTCTGATTACAAAGCAGTAAAAATAGTGCAAAATTACTTCATAATATTATGAAAGTTTTGCTAAAATACATATTAATGTCATCCATATCTATTAAGTACTTTTTCCTAAGCACCACGTTTGCCATTAATAGTTTAGGCAGCTATTGAAACTACTGGTAGAAGATGAATTTTTGATGATACTAGAAAATATCTAACTTGACTGAAAGGATTAAATCATATCCAACATGATTGCAAAGGTTTCGTTGTGTACAAATATATATAATTGGTGATCACACTGTCCAATCAAAACTGCTTGTTTTCATATTACTGAACTCTCACAGACAAATAGTTTCTGATAGAGATTTAGAACAAAAAAATATTTCCAAGAATTCTCCTATAAATAATCCACAGATCACACTCATTCTCAAAATATTTGAAATGAAAAATACTAGGTACTCTGTCGAATAGACAGCAGTGAGACAGCAGAAGGTTTAGCTGACATTCATTCATGGGAGTCTGGAACTTCCAAAAGCCATTGTTCTGCAACGTGTTTCAATTTCAAGTCTCCAGAGTCCCTATTACAAAGTCAAAATTAATAAAAAGAAAATAAAGGAAGCTACAATGTTGTTTAACAAAACATGTGAAATTTAACACAAAAGCTGTTAAAATAACATTACTGTCCGACATAAACCTAAAAATACAAGGGAATTCCAAACTAGGGCAGATGCAATAACCTTAACGCAACCCCGTTGTGCCTACCAATTGCATACATATGGTATGTAAACTAACCCGCTGTTCTGAGACCCTCTGCTAGAGGACCATATGTGCTGCAATTGGTAAAGCACAGAGGAGCTATGTGAGGAGTGCTTTGTCACTGCTTATACTAACTTTCTTCTTGGGTCACGTACACACCTTCATTGCGCCATAACCTGTTTGCTTCCACATTTCTGTTTTCTCCCCGACTTTCCATTTATTCTGCTCATTTTAGTTTTATTTTGTTTGATCATTAAGATAAAAATATTGACAGTAAGATTTTCCTGCTGACCACTGTTTGACAAAGTAATTGCATTAGTGAAGTTTCTGTCTCTTAATTGTAAGAATTTTCACCTCAATAACTTTCTCATATCCTTTAAAATAAATGGTGTATATCTTGCTTTGGTCTTGTCACCTCAGTGACAGTCACTTTCACCCAAATTCAGAGATGTTTGTTTGACTCCTCCAAACTTCTAGATAAATCTGAAAAAAAAAAAATCTTTTTGTTCTACCAGATTTAGTAACAACTCACTCTCCAGTACATAAAAGATTCGAGTTGAAATATTTCACCATATAATACTTTTGTACTTTCCACCACTTTGACTATTCTCTAGGTAACTCAGTGCAGATTAACATCATCCATTTTCCTGTAAGCAGCAACATGGACCAAGATGTATCTTTTACTCCATTAAGTATTGATATTTATCATTTATTATTAAAGAGGCTGCATTCCTTTTCCCACCATTTTGAATGTCTTTTGAAAATAATTTAATAGGTTTAATGTAATACCTTAGAAAGAAAATATTACCCTTCTAGGACACTACACATGCCTACAAGCTCTAACCAGCATAGTAAATAAGTCCAGGTAAAGTACAGTGTAACACACAGAAAAAAAACCTACTAATTAATAAATAATATACATGAAGTGTGCGTGTGAGAGAATGCACACAAAGCCCACAAACGAACTGTAGGACAGCAGATGGCAGAACATCAAGTTCAAGGTATTTAGACATTTTTGTGATTTTTGGTTACATTATCATGCACAAAAATCATTAAAAGGAACAAAAAGGGCAACAAATAGTGCTCTGGAATTATGTTTATCTATCTAGCTTCCAAAATCCTTCACTGATGTTTGAGTGCTTATTTCAGCACTCACTGCAGGATGGAGATTGTACAAAGGTGGTTTTGTTTTTCTGTAGTCTCAGGACTTTCGTAGTGCTGGGTTGGTTAGGCTGGAAACGGAAGCAGCCCCAGGCACTTTGCTCTGGGCTGCTCTAATTTAAGACAGTTACCAAAGTACCCTAGGGGCCAATTTATGGGTAAGGTGTCAACTAGAACTACGAGCTGTATAGCCTCCCCTCACGGAGCGGTGCAGAACTCTTGCAGTGCCTCCACATGAGGGAAGGTTTCCTTTTTCTTGGTGGGATCCTAAGTGTTAGTCAGGTTTGCATGTGCACACTTCAAGGTAATACTGGATCTCATCCACCTGTGTCCAGCCCAAGAGTGCAACCAGGACATTTCAGTAATCAAAACTAGGGAATGCATTTGTATAAAAGCATAGGATTTATTTCAGGACAGGAGAAGGAGATGGAATATGTTCTATCTCTTTCAGGCAGAGTTGCATAGTTCTTTTTATTTTGGGGAATAAAAAGGTGGCAGGACATACTGACCTTAAGCTACTGTATTTATGTAACTAAATGGATCTGTCACAGCGTTCCAGAGAACGTAAATGACAAACAGGACTTATGCTGACCTTCTACAAAAGGAAGTTGCAAGCAAAAAAATTTGCTCTGATTTTATATTATTTTAGACTCCTTCAGGCTCTCTTTTCACTCCAGTCATTCCCCTCTTTTGCTGATATAGTTTCATAGGGGCTACAAAGAGAAGAATGATATTCAGATTTTTAGGATGAAATCTATTAAAGGCCATGTAGATGAAGCCAAGGTCAGAATCATGTCTAGTAATAAATGGAGCATCTGAACAATGTCATATTTGGTTTTTATTTCATTGTAAGTAAAATTTCTTCTTAATAGTTGATGATTGTACCTTTAGTATCATCATTTTTGGTTGTTCCCTTAATATTATAGGATTGAATTGAACTCAATACATTAAGTCATTACACAGAAATGAGCATCTCAGAAGCTTAGACTCAGTTTCCTTGCTAGGTTGAAAAGGATGAAGAATTCCTGGCCAGGTGCAAGCCACTAAGATCCCATTGACATAATGTTAAATTGAGGTAGACCCTAAGAGAAGGAATGGTTTCAAAGAACACAATATCCTTCATTAAATGCTTGGTTCTTATCCTGGTTACCCCTGAAGTAAGTTTGAAATTAATTTACATTCTTTTAAGAGGGCCTTTCTACTCATCTGTCTACTTTTGAAGGCTCGACGTAGACTACGTCAGCAAAGAATTAATTTTTGGCTTTGGTAGCTAATTCACACAGGGTAAGATTGCCATTATATGCATGAAACAGGTAACTACATTTGGGAGCAATAACCTTATGTTCTTCGTAATCTGAGGCATGAAGATATGCTAATCATGGATTAGCTTCTTTATTTCTTAAAAAAATATCCATATCTGATGATAAAGTACTGTAGACAGTAACCTGACAGGCATTGTGCTAGATGAGATGCGCTTTTTAGTCAACTTCCTTTTTATTTTCAAACGTTTCTCCTTTCACTCTTGTGGCCTATAGCTGTGCAAGTGGATAAGTGGCTCTTTCAGATCTGATGCCAACATCAGTCTACAAATTGGCAGATGGTGCCATGAGGCAAGGCAGATAGTTGGCAAGCCCCCCACCCCCTGCCCTGCAACCAATTTAGCTTCTTATGTTGGCATGGATCCTGCCTTCCTGAGCCAGTGCCCAAACTAGGCCTTCTAGTGTGTGACTCAATATGCTACTGCTTAGCCCTAGGACAGCTAATCATGTATTCTTTCAAAATTGATGTGAATTAATTAGGCACTGTGGGCAGGGTCTGAAGGGGAGAAAGTGCATGGTCCTACTAAGCAGAGCAAAGAATAAATGCATTCCCTGGTAAAACAAAATGCCCTCCCTTTCTGCCAGCGGCTAAACACTGCCCTTTATTTACTCCTACACCACCTTTCTGTTGAGCAAGATCAGGTTTGATCTGCTGGGTACTCATTAAGTTGCAACATATTTGTTTTGTTAATTGGCACCAACGTTCAGGATTTTTTTTCCCCTGGCAAATATAGATCTTCTTGGCAATTGTGCACCTCAAGAAAAGAAGGAATTGGAAAGCCCAGTGCCATATAAGTGTAATTAGCTTTAACTAGAGAAACAGAAGCTGGAGTTCAGACAAGCTTGCTGGCTTAGTTATAGGGGAAACCTTATCAGGAAATGCTGCTGTGTCAGTGGGAAAGTACTGTAGCTATGGATACTGGGGATTGCCGAAATATAATTCAGCTACATAAAGGCTTAAGCAAAATGAAACAAATCACTTCCTTTCCAAAACTTTAGATATTAAACTTGGAGTGTTGGCCAAAAACGGAAACCCTTTCAACTGATAGAGTGACAGGCTCATAAATTTTGCCACAAAACCTTGCAGTGGGAAGGACTCTCTCCTGGAGCCGGGTTTCTCACCAGGGACCCTGTGTGTACAATGGCATGTTTGCTCAGGCATTGGGAGCTGGGCTGCAGACACTAAAGAAGGTTTGATTCTTTTCTAGTGCCTTGGAGTTTCATTCCAACGTGCCAGCAGATGCCATATATACAACAAAAATTCAAATAGTGGAGAAACAGAAATATTATTGTAAGGCTTTAAATACAGAGGAGGGAGAAAAATAGCCTTTTGGTTCCTTTTTTGTTGTTGTTTTGCTAAAGTAAATTAATGCTTCATTGGGAATACACCATTTCATGAACAGCAAAATTATTTTAAAGTTTCAGCTGAAATTTTTTGCTGAGAGTTTCTGCTTTGAAGGTTTCAACAGTTGTGTCTACTATTGTGCTTACTTTGCTTACAGTTAGATTAGAAAAGCAAGCAATGCATCTTGTGCAAGCAATGAATCTGAAAATCATCCAAATTTTTTCTATGAGGCTATAATACTGCAATTCTTGTTGTGGGCCTTGTATAAAGCAGTTTCAGGATGGTGCCCAAGTAATTTAACAACCACCTGTGTGATTCTGCTACTCTGTTCACTATGGCACCATTTCATATGGGCATACAAAATTGTAGATGGAGAAGAAAATATTTCCGTATATTTTATGCAGAAAGTGTGCAGGTAAACAAAGCAAATTTGTTATTTCTTCTGGTGAGGCTCAAGGAAGGTTTTTTCACAACTTAAGCTGACTTCCACACAGAAAGATAAAGATTTTATATAAACACTAATTGGAAGTATTAGGGTTTGTGGGATTTTTTGGCTTGGTTGGTTTGTTGTTTTGGGTTTGGGGTGGTTTGGGGTTTTTTTTGAGAATCCAGAGATACAAAAGTGATTTATAGAGGTTAAAGAGAAAACAAGAAATACAGGAAAGTAATTGCTGAACAGTTGGAATTATTAGCACATTTCTCCTTTTCTCTTTTCTTTTCTTTTCTTTTCTTTTCTTTTCTTTTCTTTTCTTTTCTTTTCTTTTCTTTTCTTTTCTTTTCTTTTCTTTTCTTTTCTTTTCTTTTCTTTTCTTTTCTTTTTTCTTCCCTTTTTTCTTTCCACTGAGGAACAGTCTGATCAGCAATATGAATTTAGTTATTTACCTATCTATACTCTCCCTTCTGCAAATCATTCACTTAAAGAGCATGTAAAAACCCCACTGTTCTCCGGAGCAGCTAGAAAGTGGGATTAAAGACCCATGAGAACTGTTTCTAGCATCTTATAAAAAAAGAAGAAAAGTCACAGGAGAATTCAAAGCTAAAGGTCTTAGACATGACAAGGAACAGTAGGGAAATTAAAAATATCTATAACAGAAAACTGAATCCAAAGTGTAGAGGTTGCACAGGTGCCACACACATAAAGAAGTGAAATAGTAGAAGTTAATTAAACACAAATCTAAGCAGAAGAGGGAGGGCAGAAAAGGAGCAAAATGCAATCATGTAAAGGCAGTGAAAAACTCATCATTAGGCCTGACACTGAATTTAAGGCTAAATCATACCATGAGAGCACAGCCTAAAGCAAGAGCATACTTCAGGAATCATAATTTTACAATAAAGTACCTAGGTGTACAGGTTCAAACAGAGGGAAATAGATTAAAAGTAACCTTCTATAAGTAATAAAAATTACCTCAGTATGGAAATGTTTTAAAAATATTTTATAAGCCTAAATGTTAGGTTAAATGTCAAAATAGATGTACAGTTATAGACTTGTATGACTATCAGAGACGTAAACTTTCAGCGGCAGTCCTTTGTGAGAGGGGAGGAAAGGAAACTTCTGGTTTTTAGAACACTATCAAGGTACGTATTAAAAAAAATAAAAATATTTGTATAATTTTATGCCGTCATCATTGAAAAATTATCCTGTGGGGTAACCTTGACCACCCAACTTTAATAGCCATTTTTTGTACTAGTGGGAGTGACAAAGCTGAACACACACCATGCATTTGAAACTGCAGTTTTCACTACAGACAAAGTACCATTACCTGCAAAAGGGGCATAACAGAGTGCCCTACTTCATCCATAATGTTGATTTCAGCTGATTAACTAATTTTCAAATCTAGAATCAGAGCCTATGTCCTTGTTTTGGTCCTTTATCTCATTATACATTGAGGTAGGTACTTAGAAATATGTCTAGCACTTTTCAAGCACTGTAAGTTTAACACTAACAATATTCCCACAGAAAAACAAATGTGAAGGCCAGTAAAAGCAGTAAATCACTATTATTTGTCATGCTAAAGTGTCAATGTGTGTTAATTAAAAAAATGTTGGGGACCAGATAAACTCTAAGGTGAAAGTTACAGGATTATGCTTAGCTTTAACATACTCAGCATTTATGGTGATTCACATAGAATCATCTATCCAGCTCTCACATTCCTAACCTGCATTTCCAAGTGGGAACTGAGTTGGTAGATCGATTTGGCAAAAAGATTCTGGCATCATAGTACAAAGCAGAGGAATTAAAAACTATGCGCTTGGAAAGTTACAAGCCCATGAAAAGCAAATATTTAATGCCAGCAAGTCCAATATTTTGCAATACCTCAGCTTTATTGTCCAATGCTACTCTTCAGCAGAATTATAAACAAATTGGAGTTTGGGAGGCAAATAAAAAACCTTTATCTTGTATGTGGGACTTCTTCTGAGAGTGTATAGCAAAGTCAGAATTATTTTCTCAGTAAAACCATAAGTCCAGGGCTCTGTCTGTGTTAGAGCAGACTGAATGTTATTTGTGAAAAAACTCATATTTCACAAGGCAGTGTGAAGCTAGATGATAGAGACCTTCCCTCTAGCATTACCAAATGCAATTCATGTCCTATGTTTAGGGCAGTTGCAAAAGCTGGGGGGTTGTTTGCTTCTGCAAACAGATGACTACGAAATAACTGCACAACATCTTACATAAATTCTATAATTTTTTTGCATTTTCTTCTTAAAGCATGATTACTTAGAATCAACCCCTTGATCATGTAAGACACTGGAAAAAAAACACTTTGGTAATTTCAAATATGAAAATATGAAAATTTTCAAATATGAAAATACCTTTTACAAAAAACCCCCGACAACTTCTAAAGTCAATAAAACCAGGAAGTGTTTGGTCGGTAAATACAAAAAATTAAGGTTTTTCTTCATTGAGCAGTTATGATTTATGTTTTATCTTGTGGACTTTTTTTTTTCTGATTATCCCTGTTATTCTGAGATTACTTTCTAATTAAGTGTATTGGGAGAATAGTTTTGGAAATGAAAGTTCCCTTTTGCACACACTGGTGACGAAAGAAAAATAGATTGCTTTATACTGCCCAAGTGCATTTTGTTGTTTTGCTTTTGGATTTTTTCCTGATATTGTTACATTGCTTTTAGGAAAGGCAAGTGGGGCATATTCTGTGACTGGTCAAACAGTTGTTCACTTCAAACTAAAGACCATCTGATAATGTCAGTTGTGTTGTGCTGTGCTTTTATGCTGTGAAGTGCTTTTCACCATAAAACAGAGTTTAACTAACTGTGTTTTAAACATTTCATTAAAGGAATAAAAAGTACTGAATCTTAACTGCTTTTTAGATATAATTCATAATCGAAAAGCTATATTAATGTGTTGGCTCCAAACTAACAGTCTCACAATAATTTATTTTCCATATATTGTTGTCCTTAAAATTATTTGAATCCTAGATAAATGCAATGAAGAGGTACTATTTTAATAAAAAAATAAAACTCACAGAAAATTGCTTAAAATATATAGACAAATTAAATATCTTTTGAGTATCTATTTCGCTCCTTGGTCCCAGGCAAACAACGGAACAATTAGCAAGAACACACTACTATGCTTGGTGATACTTCATCAGGTATTTGACAATCCATAGGGGTTACTTCTTCTTCTCCATAAATAAGATATATAATTTAATGGGTCTCTTTTATCTTACACATCATAGAAAATCTACAAGAACATCACTTAACCTCCTCTAGCCATCTTTCTCCTGCCATATTCTCACAGACATGAATAAACCGAAATTATAATACTTTAGATTTTTGTATTATGAATATGTATTTTCACATGTTAAATGTTATCCCATCCACAGCAGATTTGAGACTGTCAAATACATTAAAACTACTGATTTGAGGAATGTATAAGACTTCCAAACATCTTGGGGATATGTAAAACATTATGAAATCAAGTGGCTGTGAGCTATGACCCACATACTTCAGCTGTAAATTTCCAAAGTCAAATATATACTGGAAATGTTATGCTAATAGTGTCTTGTTCCTTCTCATGTAACTGCCTCAGCACATCAACATGACAGGTGTGACATGCCATGTTTTGTGATCCACAGCATTCCTGATTGCCGGAAAATGACAACTGGGTAATTGATCACCTATTTCTTATTGACGACTATAAAAAAACCCAACCATACCTTAATTCTTTCCAAACTTTCATATCAGTTAGTCTCAGAACTAACATAAGCCCTTCCCTCTTTCTTAGGAATTTGAAAAACAAGGAAAGGTCCATAGTGGGTGTATTTTGGCATAGGTTTTACAAATGACATCCATGTCAAGTTATATTATTTGAGAACCTGGCTCTCATTTTAAAAAAACCACAGAATGCTTAGATAGATTACAGCCATTTTCTTACCTGATTTTTTTTCTGACATTGTATGATTATTTGTGACTTTTTGAAAGAATCAATCCTCTTTGTTATATTAGGCAAGAAAATGATGAATGCTTTAAAAATATGAACTTGCATAAAGCCGTGAAAAGTGGGGAAAAATTGAATAGTTGTATTCTGCTTTCAAGGCTATTGTAAAGCAAGTCTTTACTTGAAATCTTACCAAAAAGACTTTTCCCTATGATTTCTTTTCTGCACAACCTTCAGACACACACCTGAGGTTATGGATGGTTGCTCAGACAAGGCTCAAAAATCTAAATCTTGTGATTTTACTTACCTGGTAAAGTACTTATTTTATGATTTATTGCTATTCACTTTCAAAGAGTGCAGCATTTCATGTGTGATTTCTATTGTGATAATGATGAGAAACACCAGCCAAGATGCTATGTGAATGCAGAACACGGAAGTTGGTCTCAAGCAATAGACATCTGTACAAAATAGTTTCTCTTCACATTGCAGCTGTTCAATATCGTAGAGATGCCAATCCTAAGACACTGAGAATTGTGATGATCACGTTTTGCAGGTGCTCAAAATGGACACAGCTGCTTTTAAAAGACATGGATGTTTTCAAATTATCTATGTTTCCTAGTATGTTTTACAGCTCCCTGGTCTCCCACATCTGTGTTATCCACTTAAATTGCAAACTATTTGGTGCTGTTGCAAAAGAGCATTGCCTATTTGCCCAGCATGTGGGTTCTTGGATGGTCCCTTAGCACTTCTGTAGTAACCAATCAAAAAGAAATTTTGGCTTAATAGTGTTATAACAGAAAAAGATTTGTCAAGATACAGTAGGTTCAATGAGCCTTATAACATGAGTGCATCATAGAAACACTAAAAAGTCAGAAAATTCTCTCCCCAAATTCTCTTCCCATAGCAGAATCAGATAAACCTGTGTTACTCCTGAGACATGTGGGCCTAGCGTGCTCCTGAAAACTTTCATTCACAGAGAAGCTGCTATCTTTCACAGTGATATGTTCTACTTTAAGACTATTGCTCATAATACCTACTCTTACTCTCCTTTGCTGCGATTTAAGTGAATTGTTTTCCTCCAGTGGACAAGAGAGACTAAATTCTTCCTTTTTCTTTTCTGTTTAGTCTGGTAGAACATGCTTTCTAAATCTTTGATCGTTCTTTCTCTTCTCTAGATTGTCCCAAGGATTCATTCCTTTTCTGAGTGTGGTACCTAACCCACATGGTAACAATTACAAGAAAAGTATTGTTTTATGTGTCCAGCTTATGCTTTCTATAGCTTTCCCTTTTTCAGTAGTGCCGTGCTGTTCATAACACTAGTTTAGCATAACTACAAACACTAAATTTATTTCTGCAAAACATTCTTATAACATAGCCATTTATTCTCTAGTCTTTATCTATGAGTTAGTATTCCAGCATAACTCCTCATGCTTCTGAAGACGTTCACTTTATTATTTCTAAAAAGAGCACCTCTTTGTCAAGAACATTTGATTTATAAACCTGTTTTGCTGTTTACTTCTGTTACTTAAGCAGCACACTCTTTCCCTCAGACAAACCATTAGCCTAAGCCTCAGTGTTATCTCAGAGCTCAGGTATCATCTTCATTTTTCTTGGAAAGACATGCAATTTAACCTATATTCCTTTGTAATATTAGACATAACGTATATACATGATACTGATTAGGTAGGCCAGGGGTTTTGTGTTTTGATGATGGTATAAGTTGGGTAAAGTAGAATTAGTCAAGTTCATGGAATTAAGTCCATTAAACCAGTTCTAGTCTCTGACTCTAGAGATTTTTAAGGCAAAAATTGCTGTAATCCATAAATAAATACTGTAGTATATGTGGGCTGCCATAATACTTCCATATTACTATGCCTGCTTGGCTTATGTACCAGTGACAGTTATAAAAAGAGGGTTAGACAAACTTTTAGTGTGACCCAGTTGTACAATTTTAACTAGGATTCCCTTTCCAAACCAAACCCTATTGATGTAAATGAGATATAAATCAGACTTGTGGGCCCTAGTGAAAACAAAGACTGTGTATGAAGCAGAATAAGAAGAAGTCTCAGAGAGGATAAGACTTAAGACTACATAAAATATTTCTTAAAATATAAAAATAACAATGTTAATTACACTGATGATACAGTTAATGATAGATCCAAACCAGTAGCAATAAAACCCCATACAAAGAGGTGAAAAAATATATTCAGAAGTATCATTTATTTCACTGAGATGAGAACTTGAACTATGGAAAGCTTTTATGCTATTATAAAATAAGCTTCTTTCTGTTAACTTTACTCTTATTGCTTCTCTCATTCCTGCAGAAAAAGTACAAAACTGATTACAAACTGTACAATTTTAATCTTTATTTGACTGTGTTCTCTTTAAGTTATTTATCTTTAGTAATTCCTTTTCTCTAGCTTTTAATGTTATACTGCAGAGTTCTAAGAAAAAAAAGGTGAGATTTAATTCACTTGGTGGAACAGAGCAGCCCAACAAAGACAAGAACTGTCCGAAATCCCAAGTAAGCTACTGTGTCACGTTGCAAGCCTAAACAGAGAAACCTATGCTCAAATTAAGTTCCTCTTAGTACTAATCATATGATGACTACATTCTAGTCAGTGGCATCAAGCAATGGTGACCTCTCAGATGCATACAATTAAGTTCATACTACACTTAAACAAAAACTCTATTTTAAGAACTCAGAGATTTAGTGAATATGATATTGCATGATTTATAATAATTATAAAAATACTTAAGAGATCCTGCAAAAAAATTTTAATGTCAAAGCAAAGGAAAACACAAGTGAATTCCATAATGGTTTTTGTGGTCAAAGGACCAAAACCAAACACTGGAAAGCTGCTGTGATTATTCCATACCCATTTTTTGGAAATAGGAGAGATACTGGCAGGATTTAAAGTTTGTAGTGGAAATGTAAGATCCTGAAACTGTAATGTATTAAGGAAACTTCCAATGAGTGGTTTCCAGCAAAATCAAAGACAACCCCTCAGGCCCAGTGTCATTAGCAGACTGACACAAAAGGGACTTGTCCTGGCAGAGCACTGTTCTTGCTTGAGCAGTCCCACACTGAGACTGAAAAACAAACCACCTTGTCAACAAACAAAGTCACAGTGACAGATTTACCCATGAGCTGGGTGTGCTCTGAGTCGTGCTGTGGAAGGACATGCTGTTGCCCAAAATTTGCTCTCTATTTGTGGAGAATATTTCTCCTTGCAGTGTGGCTATATTTAAATGCATTCAGTCCTGACTTGCCACTTTCCTCTTTCCACAGGATTTGATGGCAATTCCTAATTTTCATGGCCTTTCATAGATTCACTGCAGGTGAAATCCCTTGTGGCCAAAAGGTCTCCTTCCCAACTTCTTGACTCCTTGTTCTCACATCAGGGTGATTTATTGAACAAGCAGTATGTACTGCTTGTATTGTCTTGCTGCCTGCAGCGAGGTTTTTGAACAATATGCTCAAGTGCTTCTTATCCACTGTTCTCACAAGCAACCTTAAATCTGAGACTGCTATGAAGCCTTAGAAAAGTTAGTATGCACGACAGAGCTGGCACTGCAGACCCACAAGTCTTTTAGGTACCTTTACTTCAAAACTTATTCATATAGAAGAGCAACACTCATTTTCTGGGGGGTTTTTTATTCTAATAGAGGCGATAACTATAACAGCTTGCCTTTAATTTACCAAGATTTTCCATTTGATTCATGTTAAAAAATAAGCTTGAAGATTTATGGCATTTTTCTCTAAATTCAGAGGCCGGCCTAGAGATGGTTTCAGATTGATTTTTCTGCCCCAGATGATTAAGAGTTTTCTAAATGTATAAAAAAAATTAAAAAATACACATATATATATAGATAGATAGATAGATAGATAGATAGATAGATAGATAAAGACTTCATAAAATATCCAACTGAAACAAAACCATGAATAAATCATTCAATAAAGTTTGAAGGCTATACATATATAATCAACAGGAACCAAAATATATTCACTGAGGAACAATAAACTGTAATAGAAAAAGATTTGTAAAATATTTAATGGACGCAGCGAGCCATAGACTACCACTTCTCTAAGTGTAGCACATCTATATAACTTTTCAGGATGTCTTCATCATGAGTAGGAAGATTAATGGATAGTTGGAAAGTCGTGATACTACTCTTAAGTTGGAGGATAAGTTGATGTTCACTCAGAGAGAAGAAGCCATGTCTCTGATACCGTACCAGTTATTAAAGAGGGAGAAAAATGCTCAGGTGACCAAAAGAATACTGGACAGAAAAGTATAAATCTGTATTTATAGTCCACCACAGTTAGCTTTGAATCTGGTTTATTTAAAAAAAAAACAAGAGAAATGTAGGCACAAAACTGTAAATGAAATTTTCAGTTCCTAAGTGCCAAACTATGAGTAGGATTTCATCAAACTCCCCACTTCCATATTACAAAATAAGTTTATCTCCCTTATGGTCTGAAAATAAAAGATATGAGCTTGCAAACAGCCTGAAACAATGACTAATAGTGATTCATGTTGCTCCAAACATTTCCCTTACTTGTTGCATCTGACATAAAGAAGACCATTGGAAAAACATTTGAGAAAAGCACTTTGTATGTGACACAAGGAGAAATCCATAATTTGTCAGTCTTCAGGTCTCTGCTCTCTTGCTGTGCTTCCTGTTCTACACATATGAAAAAGGACTTTGCTCTTCTCCTCCACACCAGTGTGGAACAGGGAGCAGGGGCTAGACAAATGCCACCCATCACACCTCTTCACAAGGGCAGAGGTAAGCCAGCACTGAAGTGAAAATAAGGCTGGGGCCAAGTATTAGCATGGGGTTGACATAGACATAATCACAAGGAATTAACTGTAGAAAAAAACATTTTAACTTTGTTTCTGTTTTATAGAATATCAACAGATGTGCCTTGAATCATATTGCAATAGTCAAGTAGGAGTTTTTCTGTCTCTGTGCTTAGCAAACCGTGTTTTACTGCAATCTATGTTTTTATAAAATGACAGTTGACATGCAGTTAGCTATCAAGGTCCATGTGACAAATCATAACCTAAAAGTCAAAAGGGAAATAGACATGCAACAAAAAATACCAAAATATTTTTACACAGCATGTACACCTGAAACCATTTGGAAAAGCAAAAATCCACTGATTTGTGCAAATAAATGGAAATGCACTTATATGAACAGTCACCCTATCTTTAATTGCTCATTCTTTGTGGGCAAAACTATGCTACAACCGTAAATGTATATTTTTTTGTACATGTAATACATCTTGCAGAGAAATTTATGAAATGTCTGCTCTTTGAAAAACTGGGCTGGGATATCTACTCAGTCTGGTTTTCTCCTCTCATACCTTCTGTTCTTTATTTTTATTTCCTCCCCTGTACGCACTGTCAATAAAGGCCTCGACATTTTTAAAGGGTAAGCTAATTTTTCTAGCATCTATAAAGGGATACTATTTGCTAGATCACTCATTAAAAACACCCACATAATGGTTTATACTACATTTTTAACTAATTTCCTAATGTAATATCCACATCCCACAATTTCAGTTTGTCTTCAGTGGGAAAGAGATGAGAATATATAAAATTCTCCATGATTTTGTTTTACTGAAGGCCTGGAATTGCAGCATGTGTGAGACTTGCATATGCTGCATCAAGGTACAATAACTGAAAGAGCAATACCCATCTTGAACATTGCCACATTGACTTACAGAATTGTGCCCTTGAGAAAAAGACTGTGAGAAAAATGGAGAGCCATGCAGTGACAAAAATGAAATAGAACTGTCATCTGGCAGTTCTTCATAGTCCATCAAGTAAACTATTACAGATATAAGAAGAGCCACAGAGTGCTTGGGCAAAGGTTGTTAAACCACTACTCCAAGGTCAGGTCACTGCACATTGCTAAGATTGTTAGTAAAAGATAAACCAGTTTTCCCTATGAAACTTGACATTGCCAGTTTTCAGCCTCACCTATAATACTATATGCTTGCAGCTGGGGACACAGCTGGATAAATTAATAATACAAGAGTTTACAAGAACGGTTCTTATTGATGTTAACAGCATTTAATATTGAACAGTCATAGTTTTCTTATCAAATAACGTGAATGTGATTTGCATGTTACTTTACCTACATTTTTATTCCATTAATATATTCTGTGCTAATTCTGTGCCTGTCTTTAAAAAAAGAGTCTCTTTCACAGTGAGATTATTTCTTTGGAAGGTACAAACTAAAAGGTCAGCCCAAAATGTAACTGACCCCAAATTGCCAAAGTTTAGGTGCAGATCACGAGATTATCTTGAAAAAATAGTAGCTTTTAAAATTTACTATATTTGAGTTCTTTTTATTTCCCATCTTATTTTAAAACATTTTGGGTAACCTTGATAATAATTCTCACTTTTCTTTGTAAGGATAGGGATTGGAAGCTTATTTAAACAAAGATGAAAGTTGTTTTTCTCCTGTACTCCCCTGTCTCAAAGAGCTAGTCATTTCAGTTACTATGAGCCAATATGAGACACATGATTAAATCATGAGAGATGGCAACACAGACAATGTGCAGATGCCTCTGATCTCAGTGAAGAAGGAGAGATGCTGGTCAGCCTTTTCCTGACACAAGTAAAATTCAACAAATACAAAACAGAGATGCAGAAACTCTTGCCTTTAAGCCATACATGAATCAGAATTGCCAAATGCAGACAGGACCCTAATTTTCAAAAATCCAGTGGTCTTCTAGTTACAAATGAAGCTATTGATTTTCAGCAGCTCTAAAAATTCAGTCCCTTAGAATTTTACAGGGGCATATATGGATGTTAATGTAAAGCAAAGTACTTGGTCTATTGCTATAACAGAAAATGAAGTGATGAAAACTATGTCTGGTTACTAAACACCTTAGCATTCTCAAAATACTGATTAATTTAACCACTGTCCTGTCTAAATCTAAATGTGCTTGTGGTTGCTTACTTGTTATTCCTGGCTACTGCTTTGATACTCAGGCATAATTTAAGAAACCAAAGAAGGATTGTGAAGGATTCTCCTCATTTTTTATCATTAAATAGAATAGGAATAAAGCATACTGTTAATCTGACTACAGAAACTGGTATGGCCCTAGGTACTATACCCCCATAGAGCAAGCGTGAGATAAACAAACATGAATAGGGGTACACAGCAGAGACTGCTTACATGCATACTGCAAGTCTCTGATTTCCAGTTCATTTGGGGTTTTCTTTGTTGCTTTTGGGTTTGGGGTTTTTTTCCTCCAAGAGAATATAATAAAATCGTTGACGAAGAATTCTGCCGTACATAGTCTGTAATGTTTATGGAAAAAAAAAATATTTTCTAAACAAAACAAGGAGCAAGGGATGCAAATATCTGATCAATCTGCTCAGTCTCTCTAGTGCTCAAATGCCAGTGTGCTAACTAGCTGTTAAGGGATTAGTATTTAGCATGCATACTTAGAACCAAAAGATAAATATCCCTGGATTGATGTCTGTAAGGGAGACTTCCTACTGCTTAGCAATGGTCTTGTTACTATCCTATCTTTGAGTCTTCACCTTATCCTTCCTAGTGAGCAGGTCACACCACCATTAGTGTTTTAACATTGTCTGAATTAAATCACATAAGTGATATGTCTGGGCTTTAGCTAGATTCTAATTGTTGCCCTCTACAGAGTACATGAACTTTAATAAGGTTGCCAGCTATCATCATTCTTTTACCACACCTATTAGAGGATAAATTCTCAGAAGTTGATAGGGTTGGGGTCTATTTTTCCCTTCCTCAAATACTTTAATTAACAGCCACTCTCTATATGTTTGTTGAGATGGTCTTTTTTTCAAAATTACACTTGTGCAATTGTTCAGATCTACTTGAAGTTTCAAGTAAAATCATATCATGAATATTTTAGCACAATAAAGCATGTATTTAAGTTGTCATAAAAGCTTGATTTTCATACTCTGAATTTTCATAAATAGTTAATATAAAATGTTTAACATGAGGACATTGTAAATATTAGCAGATTGAGTCTCCATTTCCTTACACTCTTTTTATGCCAGCATGGTATCATGATAAAAAGCAGAGAAGACAACTCAGCCTCTGAGAAAGCAATCTCCTCTTGATTCTTGAGACCTCAGAGCTCTTCTGCTTCTACAGTGGGCATTAACACTGGCAGTTTGATATTCACTGCATTATATTGAACAAGGATGTTTTTCAGAGAGATGTTCATAATGTAAAATGTATAAGCAGCCCAGAGCACAGTCTAGAATATGTGTGAGCTCTCTCAAAGAAAGAAGTTAAAAGTCCTATGGTAGGTCACCTTTTTGCTTTCTGTGTTTCCAAGGCCCAGTAACTATCGAGTTATTCCAGGCGACAGATCAGATTCATTATCAATGAGAAGTCTTCAATTTGCACTAATCCATAAATTTGCAGTGGAACCAGCTTTGAATGATAAATTAAAGGGTGGGCAAAATATTTTTCTTACATTCCACTTAAAATTCTATTAAGCATTTAAGTAAACTCAATATTACAATTACTCAATAATTACAATTAGAATTAGGTAAATTTCCTTTAGTGAGGACTTTAAGTCTCAGAAGAAAACTGTTTGATCACAGTATTAAAAGAAAATACTATGTCCTCCTTTTCTAGCTGATGATAAATGTCTATGTCATACTATTTTTAAAAGCATGGAAGAATAGTGAAAAAGATACTGGACTGAGCATTCCAAGCAGATGGAATGTGTCTTTCCAACAGGTCTGAAAAAGGCATACTCACAGAGTATGGCAATTTCAGAAGCACCAAGGTCCTGGATTTTTCCTGTTGGCCAGCTCCAAGAGATGACACACAGAGGACTTTGGGCGACATCAGTTCTACTCTGAGGGTCTTAAATTTTCTAGCACATTACAGAATAATTTACCACAAAATCTGAAGATTATCTAAAGTTAAGAACGGCAATATTTTCATTATATTTAAAATCAAAATTACATTTACTCTGGTCTATGTTTGGAATTTTCCTGTTGCTAGCTCTGCTATATTTAGAATTTCTTGCATCAACACAGCAGCCAAAACACAGGTCAGGGGGAAAGACTCAACATACAGTTTGCACATAATGCTTTTTATTCTGGGTATGTGGACAAGTATGTGCTAATTTCTGTCAGGAGTCACCCACCCATAATCATGGAGTCAGTCCCTGGGTGTCACATGATCACTCCTTTTATTCAAAGATTTAATTTTATTTTTAAACTTTTTGGTTTATTTTACTTTATTACTTCTAGTTTGATACAAATTTTCTTTTTAAGAGTGTTTTGATAGTTTCTCTCTATTTTAAATAAAAAATCATAAGGCAAATCACTAAGCCTCCAAGGAAAACTAGGATAAAAATTACATATTTATAGGCAGTTTCTTTGAACAATTAAAGGTACATTTTTAAATGAACTGGCCTACGGGTTTGAAACTTTATGACATAGTTTCTCAGTGGCTCTTCAATTTCTTTGCCTTCATCTAGCTGGAGAAAACATAGGCCTTGCACTTACACTGTTATTTTTTCTTCCTTGAACCTTGCATTTTGGTCTTGAGTAATTTAGTATGATGTTATGCTGAGTCTGGTGGATTGATTCTGGTGCTATAGGTGGATTGATTTCATATTTTCTTTTCTTAAACATTTCCCTATTATTTACACAAGTAGCTTTGGCTCTGTCACGTAAAAACAATCACTGTGGCTTTGCATCCTTCTACATTTCCCGCAGCTTCATCACCTGCATCGTTTCTGCCTCTGTCTTGGCCTTTACATACCTATTTGGCAGTGATTTCAATAGGGAATGAGTTCTTTGGATTATTTAAGAATGAGATTTTATCTGATCTTTTAAGGGTTTTATCAAGACTCATTTCTAGTGGCCTTGCTCGATTTCCTTGTATTAGGTAAAGCAGTGTAAGGTGCAAGTCCTTCAAGCTGTCTTTATTCAATAGAGTAGCCATTCCACCAATTAGGAATCACAGCCCTTTTCAGCTATAATGTGCTCTGTCTACTACTCAGCCCCTGCATCTGCCCAAAAAAAGTAGTCATCCATGAAGAGAGCAAGAAACCAGGGCCTAAGTTTAGCTGTTTAGCTGTTCAAGTGTTGTTATTCTCCCCATTTGCACTGTGGGAATGAAGCTGGCTGCCAGTGGCTCCTTTAGTCAACATAAAACCTAAGCTTTCCTGGAGAAACTCCAGTACAGCCCTTTTATTATCCAGGTTATCTGACTCAGGGCATCAAGTGTTTAAATTTGGTTTTGTCATTGTATTCTTCTAAGTCTAGCCAGAGGATATGTTGATAGTATCTTAAGGAAAGCATTTACCCAGGCCAAAGACTAACCTTAATCATCTTGGATCTTTCTGAGGGACAAGTGAAGAGTTTAGGAGCCAACAAGTTTCTTTCCTCTCGCTGAAAGCATAAAAGAAGTTTCCAAGATGTAATCGCTTCTTGTCAGATACTCAAATGTCTGTGTCTGAGTTTTGCAGTGCAGTATTGATTGTGCAAACACTCATGTGTGGCTTGTGTCTATGTACATAAATGGGAAAAGGCCAATTAAGATCTTCCCACATTTGTGTTGAAGTTTAAAATAATATAATTTATCTAAACAAGTTTTCATACTGACAAAATAAAAAGCTAGGTTATTTATTTAAGGGATGGTAAGGATAAAGAAAAAAAAAAGTTTACCTTTGAAATAATTTTGCTCCTTTAGTAACATATGTAATATGACCACATCTTTTGGCACAATCAGGTACTGCACAGTTAACTACATTATCTTGTTAGGACAGTTATAT
This sequence comes from Aleadryas rufinucha, assembly GCA_013397815.1. Taxonomy (NCBI): domain Eukaryota; kingdom Metazoa; phylum Chordata; class Aves; order Passeriformes; genus Aleadryas; species Aleadryas rufinucha. The sequence goes on from VZTH01011697.1 coordinate 76,269, forward strand.
TCTCTCATATGACAATGACTTGCAGTATGTAGTCACTGCCTTCTGGGGAAAGGAAAAAAACCCAGCAATTACTGTGCAGTACTCGAATCTGCCTGCCAACAGCAGAACAGTGATTTGTGAGACACATCAAGAGCTTCTGGCAAGATCAATCTAGTGAGATCCCTCTGATAGAGGAATAATGAGTTGACAAAGACCAATGTTCAGTTGGGCCCAAGTCCAATAAGATTACTGTACAGCATCATCAATATTGTCTGTGTTTGGAACTGACACAATCAGAATGGAATCAATTGTATTTTCCACAGCACTGTCACACATGATTTTTAACTTTGGCTCACAGCACTGCAGAGAAGCTTGCAGATGTTGGCAGATTTTTGCTAACTTATGGGATGTCATTATTAAGTAGGAACTGTGCACTACAGTAATTTGTGGTTCTGTGTGTTCCATCATATGGTCTCTGTGTTTAGGAGGGAGGAGAAGGAAAAGATGCAGTAGCCGGAGGGATTTGTCTGTTATCATCCTCATTTTACTGTGATTGTTGAAAATATCGTGTGATCCTAAAGGAGCAGATTGTTTTTCAGAGAAGGACTAATTTGGACTGTTTAGCAAAGTGATTTTGCTCAAGCATGAGCAAATGTCTCTATCAAAAAAAAAAAAAAGTGAAAATGTTTTGATTATCTGGTAAAAGATTTAGGATAGAGATGACCCCATTTGTGAATAATAGATGCTATCCAAGGCCTTATAATCTATATTTAAAAAAAAAAAATTTGAAAAAATTTTGTTTGGGCTTGTGACTACTGGAGTTAAACATTCTGTCACAGAAAGCTGTTATCTGTATGTGCTGAGTAATCCACTCCCACGTCTAGGCATTTCTGCATATAATATAGCTTAGTATACTCCACAACAGGTAATGATACACTAGCTTGTGAATTAATTTAAATTAGACTTTTAGTTATGAATTCAAGATATTAATCTTACTAGTTATTTGCAATATACCAAATTTTAATTTAATATTTTTGAAAAATAAAGAGACAACTAAAAGGTCAAGTTTCTCCTTCAAGTATGTAAGTTTCTTTGGATGCCAAAATCTTTCTTTTTTCACCTTTGTTCGCATCGTATTTTCATTATTGGTTTCTGTGCAATGTGTATACTTCTTTTTGAGAATGGGATTTTAATTTTCATGAAAAGTAAATTTGAAAGCCCTAAAGACAGAAGTCACATTTTGATTTGTAAAATACAATTATGCAGACATCAGAAGAATAATTTCCATATAAGTCTGCACAGTAGAATTTATTGATGTTCACATAAAGTTGTTTTGATACACTTTGGTGTTTGCTTAATGAGAAATAGTACTTCAGACAGAAGACTGGATTAGTGTTAATGAATATTGTATTTGATTTTACTGTAGTCAAGAGTTTGATTTTGAAGGTCAGAGATTAATGACTTTGTATTACACTTGCTAGAAGCTAAAGGACAGCAAACTATTTCAGAGATATCATTCAAGAGCAATCAAATAATAGTGAGGTTTAACCATCAATTTGGTCAGAACTTGAGTCAGTATACTGCAAATGAACTTTGGGACACCCATTGTGTCAAATAATTTCCCTTGAATCTGTCTGCTTTGATAACATTACTTATCATATCAGACTCAATTTTTTTTAGTGGCATTGCTTCTGTGGGTTACACTGCTTTATATGAATATAAGGGAACTCCTTCCTGGGGAAATTCCAGATAAACAGTTAGTGTCCCCAACAAAATGAGAAACTTCCCACCCAAAACAATTTCAAAATTAGCCTAAAATGCATTTATACTTAGTAGAGTAGCATAACTTTTAATGTAAGTACTTGTTTATCTGAAACCTCAGACATTCACTGGGATATGTCCAAAGGAAGAGGGAAGCAGCTGGCAATGCACAGCTGTACAACTTACATGCTCTCTTACTTACCACATAATTTTTTTCTGACTTCCATTCCCCTCTTTTTACATGGTTTAACTGAAAGATTGTTTATAGAGTGAGATAGTTAAAAGATATATTGTGTTTTCTGAAAAGTGTAATATAGCACATAACCTACGCAGAATTTGTAAGTATGGAAGGTTTTCAGAATTTATTCATAGTGATTTTCATCCAATGAAGCTTTTCAATTAAAGATAAAAATTAAAGATCAGCTTACTTTTTAAAAACACAGCTAAATTTAAACATATTTAAGAAATACATAAAAATAAAATATACAAAATATAGAACGCAAATTTCATTTTAAAACAACTTGCTTTTGCCAGAACATTGCAGAAATTGTTAATTCATGAGAAACACACAGGCAAACTCACTAGAAATCGGGACTAAATTACCTTATTTCCCATCACACCAAATCTTTTCTATGTTCACTTTTTTTTGGTTAGTTAAATTTTAGTGCTGCGGAAGTTAGACAAAACAGAATTTGCACGACTTTCTATATATTGTATTATGGAACTTAATAATCATAGCATTCATGTATTCTTTACTTAATGTACTCATTGATATCCATTTATTTCTCAGCAGCTGTAAATGAAGTTTTGTCACATACTGAAGCTTCCTGATACAAAAACCACCACAATTATTTCACTGAACATGGAGGTTATGAAAACTTTCAACGGATCTGAAGGAATAAAGGCTTTAAATGTATCTATCTGACTGAAACACAAGGCAAACAAGTAAACATTAAAGTGACAAAAATAGTATCTGCCCTTTGGGAAACATTTGCTCAAAGTGCCTCAAGAGTCAGGGGTTGTTTATTTGTGTGGGGGTTTCCACTGGTTTTTTTTTTTTCCTTTTCTTCTGTATCTCGTGACCAGTCCTTTTAGCCAAAGGTGTTTCATGTTTGGTATTCACCCCCTAGCTAGGTTATTAAAAGCAGCTCCTGTGCTACATCAGAAGATTACTTTTGATCAGACACAAATCACCAACTGTTTAAGCAGTCCATCTAATTTAAAGGACAACTGCTCATGCTGGGGATGGTTAGGGATGTTGATGCCACTTGCTGAATTGGGACCTAATTGTGATTTTAAATGACAATAATGTATTAAGTTTATTTTTTATAGACTGTGTGTTGCCCTAAATAATAATAAATTTATGAATAGTGATGGCATGCCACAAATAAATCTTCTGTTGTCAGATAATGTGTGGTTAATAAGTGTCTTTTCTATCATTGCCTGGACTTTAAACAATAAATTAAAATGTGCAATCATAGATATATAACTTGGTCATGCTATTCAGAGGGTTTTATTAAGAATTCATCCATTCTCGTTTCTTCTTTTTTTCACATTCTACTATATCATAACAGAGCCCATTTTTGTCGTGTACATAGAATGTCTCTTTATATTGTTATGGTGTGCATATCCTTTATTCCCTTTTGCTGTTCATCTGTCTCTCCCTTTTCCCCCTTTTTTTTAATATGACACCTCTGAGCTGGTACCCATGGCAACACCCAGTAGTAGGGGTGAGCCTATGAAGCTGCTGCAGTTCCCCATCACTCAGTTCTCACAATGCCAGTCATTAATCTAGCAGTGTCCGCTTACTCAGATCTCTACAGGTCCTCTTCCGGTCCCGTTTTCTTCCAGCAGTAGCTGCCCTATGCACAAAGATTTAAAAGATTACTGTTAATGATTTTCCATTTGTTTAAAACAGCTTAGGCTGGCAGCTCTGTCTAATCCACTCTCAATGGCACCGAACATTAAATTATAGGGCAATCACTGTGTGAAGTAGTTTCCTGAATTTCAAAATTTAGCTCTGAGTTTTTCTAGTACCTTATTTTAATTATGAAATAAAATAGTAATAGGAAAATTAAATAAAAATTACAATTACTTAGGTCTCTATTGTATTCATGAAGATAGATTGTAACCTATAAAAATGTCCCAAAACATTTATAATGAAATTGCTTCTGTTTTTCAGTCTATAAAGCATTGTTTTTGTAGGTTTTTTAATTAATGAGTGATATGTTGCAGTTTAGCATCTTGCACATATTTTGGCTGCTTCCATACAGATAGGTCTAAGCCTGATGTACAAGGGAGCTCAACTTCCTTTCCAGAAGAGGTCTTGAGCTGGCCAGGTATGCACAAGATACATTTCATTCTGAGATTAATCTTTGACTGAGATTTTAAATGAGGCTAAAGAGGTTATGGACACAAATCCCACCGAAATATAATAGAAATTCTCTCTCTAGCTCTCTTAGGTGTTTCTGAAATTACTCCTTCAATTTTTAGAGTCAAACCCAGGATGGAAGAATTACATTTTGTTTTCTGTGGGCTACAACTCATGCATTTAAATTCTGTGAAGTTAAGCCTTGGACATTTGTCTGTTGTCACATATGTCATGTAAATAAAAAAGTGTTTAATTCAATGAATGAAAAGTTTTTAGATATTTTCTACCTTTTGGTGCATATAATCTGTGAATGTTTAGGTAGATGGAAGGTTTTGGTACAAATCAATCAAATTTGCATTATTCAGGATCAGTTTAAACCATTTCCAAGGGACCATGCATATGCTTCTTTTTGCCACTATGGCATTTAGTGAAGCCCTTCCATTAAGATGTGTGTCCGTGGTCATAACTGCTGTTGTACCCATTGAGATCAAAAATGCAGATGTGTTGAAAAGTCCTGGTAATGGTTGAGGGATATAAACCCATACACAACCTGTCAGGTATTCAAAGAATCAGATAAATGCCATTCTAAAACATGGCCTTGCGCTGGGCCTCTATTTGAACTCCAAAGACCTATTCACTCTAGACAATGCAGTACAGAAACCTTTGTTAAGTTCTTTTATTCCAGCTCACCAGAAAATTTGTGCCCTTGTACTGAATTATTTTTTCACAATGTGCAAAATATTCCAGAATATCTTTTTATCAACAAAAGTTTACAAAAGATTTCTTTCCAGGGATGTTGCCAGGCAAATATGAAGGACACTTCTTGAAACTTAAGATAAGTGACTATCTTGACAGTTTAGAGGTAGCTTCAAATCACATTGGGGGAAATCTCTTTGACTTGATTTGGCTGGTATGATCTTCAGACTATTTTGACAAATGAGTAAGAAGTGAATTACAAAAACGAAAGTGATATTGGGTTACATTCTTCAACCAATTTATTGAGGGATAATTTGTTAGAACAGTAAAGAGCAGAATTTAGTCTGTATACAATCACAAAATAGCAGACAATGGAATAAAAATTCCAAGATGCATTTATTCTAAATGGAAGAGGAAATTTATATATGCCAAGGGCAGTTAAAAATCTTAGTCAGGGTGAATGTTAATGTATGCTCAGTTTTTATGCAAAAGACAGATTTATCATTGACATTTGGGGCAATATTATTAGATCATTGTAAATACAATCTCCTATGCTAAAAAGAGAAAAGTCTCTGTGTTTTAGAAAATTACTCCACTCTTCTGTGAGCTCTGGGGACATGCAACCAGAAAAAGTGTTCAGAATTTTTTGTTATGAAAATAGCATTATTTAACACAAAGATCCTTGTACCTCTTTTATTTTTTAATTTTTAAGTAGGAAAAGGTGGATAAAAGCTTTACTGAATAATTTATTAGTTAAATACTTTTACCACTACTTGTGGTATAGATCTAGCATATGTATGATCTAGTATATGTCTGCTAGATATATACTTTTCAGTTGTTTGAATGTGCCACCTGAATTGTACACTCAAACTTCAATAACCTGGGAAGTAAAGAGCCACATTTTGAACTCAACTCTAGATGTGTGTTTTGGGTTGACTACGCATCAGATTGCTCAGTTTAGGGTAGAGATGGGAACATACAGCTTTAAATTAATTTTGAAACAGTCAGAAATTTGGAAAGGACTTTTCACACTTCACATACCTGAAGCTATAAGAACAGTGTCATATCATGGTCAATCCAGCAATCATGCAATATAGCTTTTCAGCATGCTGTCTCTCAGGTATTAGCTGAGCACTAAGATTTGTCCTGGGAAAGGATCTGGCATCTCTTTCTAGATTTGGACAATATCTAAGGCTGATATGGGACTTGAGCTACAGCATTTTTAGCACAATTATCTAGGGTTATGTATGTGTCTGAAGGATCAAAAAAGCTGTTTCATTTATGAAATACTGACTAGAACTTTCTTAAAAAAATCCCTAGCAAGCATAATGAAGGCAAATTCTGCTAACTAGTTCTATAAATATGATGGACAAATAATAAATAACACTTCTTATTTAAAGATTTTTTTTTCTCAGTAGCTGCATCAATTTAGAAAAACACTGTTCCTTGCATATGGTTTTCATTTTAGTAAATCGCTACACAAAGGCAGAGAACCATTTTTTAATTTTTTTGGTAATGAAATTGAATTGGACATCCCTCATAAATCTTGTAACTTTAGTGGGCATTACTCGTTTCACCCAAAAGCATGGATGAATGTTTTAGAGTTTCTCAGTCATTAAAATGAAAGAAATCTCAATATTACTTTCCTAGTAGCCAGACCCTTACTCATGGTGAGCTGTGCCTTCATCTGTAATAGGTCCTATCGATTTCAGTGAAACTCTTTGATTCTTAGAGCATTGCTGAACAAAAGCCAAAGTGGTAAAGTCTGTCCCTCATCCCTTTCAACATGTTTTCATAAACACATTACAAAACCTCATCCTTAACATCTTTAGTGTATGTTTCCATTAAAATCAGTTCTTCTAAACACATGTAGATCAATGAAAAATCTTTGGTGGAAACACCACACCTAGAGATTTTAAATATATGTATAACATCTCCAGGTTTTCTGGCTGAACAAAAAAGGATTTTGGACAAGATTAAAAAAATAATTTATTTTACCCTTGTCACTAGTATTGAATTGATCCCCTGTGAAAAGTCTGCTCAGACTCCGTAGTAAGGCAGCCCAGAGCCTTACAGAGTACTGGAACTTGCATAATTGAGGTAGTGCTGGATCAGGACTTGTATTACAGATGATTCTTTTGCTAGTTTACAGATTCTGTAATACACAGGGTGGTAAATCATATTCAAGAGCAACCTCGAAAGCAAAGGAGGCTCTTTGTATGATAAATAACTCTTTATATTAGGTGGAAACCAATTCGTTCCAAATTCTGATCAAATAATGAGATTACATCCACATTAATACAAATTAATTTATCATAATGAATGTTAATAGAATTAATTATAATTAGACACTCTTGCACTGGGTGAAATATTTCATAATGGTGCCTTTCATATTAGTAGTGGATTATGTGTGTATTTCAAAAATATAAAAAAACAAGAATTACATTTAACATTTTTTATGGTGGAGGCATGTCAAAGAACCATGACATGAAATTTTGAGTCTAGTTAATGGTCAAAATGAACTTTTTTCTGTTCAAAGCTGGCCTGCTAAACTCCCCTGAGCATTCAAAACCTGTGTATTTTTTTTTCTAGAAGAGAGACAGAACATCCAAATACTGTCTAAAATCTAGGAGAGTTGACATCCTCTTTGCTTTTTTTCATATACTCTGACTTACAGCCCCCATGATGCTTGATGCTAAATCATGATATAATGAATACTGAATTACTTAGGCCTTTTCCAATTTCCATAGAAAATGGACTTTAATTCAAAACTATGCCTGGTTAATTAAACTTTCCATGATTTAATTTGATCTAATTATTTCTATAAATTGAGATGTAACCAGAGTTATATCCTAAGATAGAATTAGGCTATGGTTACACATTTTTACTTAAATGGAGGCAACTGTGATGTTCTCTCCTATTAACCCCAACCTTGCTGGCCATTTAAATCGACACAGTTCTGCAACCCAAATGATGAAGAAGAAACTGTATTTTCAAAATGTTTGTTGGGGGTGGGAATGGTATTTTTTTAGAGACTGACTTTCCCAAATGCCTTTGAAAAGTAATATTTCTCCTTGCATTCATCTTGAATGCTTATAGCACAAGAAAAACATTTGATGTAGTCTGGGTGTCTTCTTGACAACCCAGTACGTATTTGCTCTCTTTTTCATTTCTGTTCAGATGCACTAAATTTTAACCTAAATTCATTTTTCTATAAAGAGCCCTTCTTATTTAGATCTGCTCTTCTAAATCATGTACAATATGATCTGAACCATTTACAATATTATTACATTCTGAAAAAAGGGAGAACTCCTTGCTAAGTTATTTTATTTTGCCATATCAGAAACAAAGGCTGGGTCTATTTGTTCATGCTACCAACAGTTTTCACCTTCTGAAAATAGCTGCTGGTTCTTCTTTTTGTAGTTTTCTTGAGAAGTTCTCCTTAAATGAACTATCATTGCTTCTTACCAAAATCTTGTCACTTTCAGTCAGCTGGTGTACACATAGACTGTTCCTTGCATCTACCATAAAATAATTTATTTCTGAAATCTTTGCTGACGGAGAAGCAGAGTGCAGATGCTCCCTTTGCAAACAAACAAGGCAATCTGATCAAGTATTCAAGGCTTCTGGCTGCACTGTCTGAGTTCGTTTAGAGGTTAATAAAATCAGCTCCCTGCTATGTGTTAAAAATAAGTAATTAATTTTGGGATATCTGTTAGAACCAGAATATTATGCCTGGAAAGTAAGGGTAGAAGGCAGTCTGCTTACTGGAAATGCTTACTTGAGGCATATCCTCACTGCTAATTTAAATGCCTATTTTCAGAGCAGCAGAAAATCCAGACCACCTTATGTAGCTGCCAAAACTCTCTACAGTCAATGAAGAGAAAAAACAAGAGGATCCTGAAAAGTTGAAGGCTAAACTGAATTTAGTTACTTTCCTGTCAGCATGCATTGGAAAGATAAGGACTCCATCAGAAAATCAAGTTCACATAGGTGAGGTGTTTAGTTCTCTATTACACCATTTCAAAATGAACAGTAGGAAACCTTACGTATTTCCATACTTCTACAATGCAATCTGGTGGTTTTGGTCAGCCAGTAACACAGGGCCCAGAAGGTAGCTTGACTCTTTCCTTGTGCTTAAGAGTAATCTGAGAAAAGGCCAGACTTCTAGATCAAGGTGTCTGGAAATGTGTACAGGCTCCAATTATTACATTATTGGATTAAACAAGAAAACAAAAAACAATTCAGAAGCTGAGGTGAGAATTTTAATTCTTCATCTACTTATTGACAAAACTATTAGACCAAAAGTTATACTTTCCTTGTCTACTCTACCCTAGCTTACAAGTCAAGTAATCAAGGCATAACTTTTCTAAGTAGCTCAGTAAGAGATCATGAATTGAGTCCTTTACTATAAACTCTGATTTTAAGAGAAGTTATATTAAAGCAAAATAATGATATGGTCCTTCTTTAACTTGTCAACTGTTGATCATTTGTTGATTTATTTCAATTTGGTTTTATTAAAGCCAATAAAAAAACCTTTTTACCTCACTAATTATATTTTTATAAGAATATTTTATTATTACACAATAGTATCATAGAGTGGAAATGTAAGGTTCATTTTCTTTCACTATCATTTCTTTGCATCTCTTCAGTTGTTCAGCAATTCTTGTAAGGTATTTAGCATCATCTACGTACTCTGGTGTCTTTGTTTGCAACAATACTCTTTGATAACTGGAAAAGTATTTTGTGTAGTAATTTACTAAAAATCATAGACTCATCCATTAAGATTAGTTTAGTAAATAACATGTATGAAACATTAATTTTGAGTGATAATATGCTCTAATAATACAGAGATTTTGCAGGGAGACATAACAAACGTGTTTGACAGTTAAAAGCTAGAATAAAGTCTATAAAATGAATTTTCTCCATTAAAAAAAAAAGTGTAATTTGATGTGGCAATAGCAGCTATGGCATAAGCTACCTGACCTTGCCCTTGAAATGACCTCAACCTTGACCTGCAGGGACACTCTCTCTAGGGATGAGAGGTATGTTATTACATGTTATTTCATTACAAGGCCCCTGCTGAGCAGCAACTGCCAAATGGACTCAATTAAGTGTTTCTTGTGATGTGGATTACTGTCTACTGGGGCGAGTTGATACTAGCAAACATATTTCATTCTCTTAAAGTTTGACTGGATATGAAAAACATGTGTGTTACTCATTTGGTGACACTTCAGTGTATGATTTATATCTGTTTAGAAAAACCATAACATACATACTTCAGTTGTGCACTGCAACCTTTTCTCACTCCTTGTCCTTCAGAAACCAAGCCCTGTTAACACACTCAAGGATTATTGAACCAGACCCAACCTTCATAAAAGTAACCTTCCAAAAAGAAAAACTACATCAAACAGCAGTTGAATTCTGATGACCAAACTCTTAACACTGAAAACAAAGTTCAAAAATGTCATAGACACAACTCTGTATGCTGTCTGATGTTTATCTCAGAAAAGTTGTGTCAGGGATAAAATACTGAACACTTATGAGGGCTGGGTTAATTTACTGCTTCTTTAAAACCAGTCTTCTACATTAAAACAACAGCTGTGTTGTGCTGTTGGTAAAAATGGTGACTAGTGTTTCTTCCTCTCTCTGTAAGTACATATATTTTATATCTATTTTATATTTTCACTGTGTTTTCTCTAAGTTTTTTGCTGGAGTATCATTTGAAACTTCTGAAGAAACATCTCATTGGCTCCAACGTACTTTCTATCAGACTGCCAAAAAACCATTGAGCAAGTGAGCAAGCCATTGCATGCAGAAAGAACACATTTTGTAAGACTTTCAAGTAACAACTTTAATCTTGCTTTTATATCTCTGCATAAAATGCATTTTTTTCATAATTTATACACAGGAAAAGTAAGTAAATCACTTCAGAATCTGTTTTTCCATTCTACCTCTTTACACTATTTTCCACCAATAAAATTTGGAGGGTAAACATTTTGCTTGAAAACAGCTGGATAAAAAAGCTAGTCACATGGAATTCAGTGGAGGTGTCACTATTTTTAAAGGAGCCTCCATTTCTTCCCTTGACCTCTGTGAAATGGGAAGGACTAGACAGCATTCCTTTGGTCCTGAAGGTAAAACCAGCAAACATTACAGGAGGAAATAAATATGTGTAGCCCTTGTTTGTATATCATAAAGAGTTTAAACCATGATGATATTGTAAATAAAAAATAACTTATCTCATTAATGCATGTAACTGTCTCAAAGGTGGGTGCCAAGGTGCCAGACTCTTTTTAGAGTTGCTCAACAACAGGAAGAAGAGCAAAGGCCATAAAGAAAACACAAGAGGTTCCACCTCAGCATGAGGAAGAACTTTACACTGAGCGTGGCAGAGCACTGTAACAGGCTGCCCAGGGAGATTGTGGTCTCCCTCTCTGGAGACATTCAAAACTCACCTGGATGCATTCCTGTATAATCTGGTGTAATGACCCTGCCTTGTCAGGATGGTTGGACTAGATGGTCTCTCTTCTAACCCTAAAAATTCTCTGATTCTGTGAAACCTTACCTTTCTACCATAGTTTCAGATAAAAAATATTTTGTAAGTTAATTGTCATGCACTGCTTTGCCTAGAAAAATTCCTGCCTGGATATCTTCTCATGGCTGTTAGAAAAAGAGTTTTCTTCAATTGCATTAGATTTCTACAGATACATAGAGTTTCCCTTTAATTTTTGATGTTGTAATAACTTTCACTTTTCTAAGTGCAGCCTGGATAAAAAACCCCGCAAAACTAAAAAGAACAGAAGTTGCTTAGTGATGTTCATTGTTTTCCCAGAAAGCAATACTCAAAACAATGTTGGAATGGAAACATTTCTTCATGAATATGACTATTTTGAACACTTACTTCACAAACATAAACACAAAGTATTACTCTTCTGCTTGACAGACAGTGAAAAAAAACTTGGTTTCTTTTTTAAAAAGACATCTGAACCACAAGTGAGAAAGGACTGGACTCTACTGCTCTATTACCACCTTTTTCTCTACAATGGTGTGTAATCATAACTCCAATAGTGCTGCTTTATTGCATATCCTTCATTATCTTTTACTCATACTTTCTTAATTGGTGATAAGAAACAGAACCAGATGAATCTTTACTATCCTGTGGCATCTCAGAAATCTTATGCTTGGACTAGGTTTACGGTAACATCTGAGAAAAATACAATGGTTTGGACCATTTGAATTTGGTCTGATACCTGCAGTTTCTATTACTTCATTCAGAGTAATGTCACCATTCACTGAGACCTAATGTCTTGACAAAGGTCATGAGAGATGATAAATCCTATCTATCAGTGTGGTAGTGAGGTCTGTTAGTCAGGCATACAGAAAATGAGTTATTCCATCCTCCCCTTTTGTTTAATTCAATCCATCCTCCTCCCTCTCTCAGTGCCTGTCAACCCTAAGCCCTAACCCACTGTGTGTCCATCCTGCCTAAACCCTTCCTCCCTTTCCAGAAAGTTCTTTTTCCCTCGACCCCCCATTGGTCCCTTGGAATGGCTCTCTCCCCCTTGTTTCCCCCCATTGAGCCAGGATTTGTAGTCCCACCTGTGATCCCTCCCTTTCTCTTCCCCGGTTGGCCCGGAGATTGTGTCCACCCCCTGTTCCTCCCCCAGTTAAAAGCTGGTGTACCGCTCATTTGAGGGCTTTTGTCCCTGCTACCCCATCTGGGAATAAACCTACTCAGGTGAAACATACAAAAGTCTCCTTTCTCCTTCTTCGCCGCGTTCCTCCGACGCAACCAGACAGCTGGCTGTGTGGTCGAGAGCAGTGGCAGCCTTCCTGCTCTGCACTGCCACCTGAGCCACTTTGGGTTTGGGGGCAGACCTGCTCGGCACAGTGGGTAGTGTTCCTGGGCTAGCAGAAGGGACTCTCTAAAGCACACAGCCGTGTCATATCAGTGTATCTTTGTCCATATTGGAGAAGCTAGAAGCATAATTTCATAGGATACAAACAAGCAAACGTTCTTTAGAATAATTGCCTCAAAGGGAAATGGAGGAGAAGCTGTGTAATCATACGAGAAATCAGGCACTTTTAGTTTATATAATTGTTTCCTGTTTCCAATGTAATTTAATTTAAGAAATTTTAAAGGAAAAATGTTACACAATCGTTCTATCAAATGCAGTGACAGCTGTCTTTACAAAATAACCATTGATAATTACAATCCTTTAATTCAAAGTACTGAGCCACATCATGCAGAAATTGAGTCATTTATCACTGTTGAACTTAGAAGAAACAAATCTACCCGAATCAATATGGGCCCAAAATATCAATGATTGCTTAAAAATATTGGTAATTTTGTTTATAACTTCATTAATAAAAAGAAAGCAGGTCTGGATGCTTCTGCCTGATGCAAAGGAAGTTTTTTCCTTTGCTGAAATTTTAATATAAAATAGAGTTAACACAATTGTCCTTTACTTAATGTTATGGGAAAACAGCTGGTTCTGTTCACTTGTATTAATTCCTAAAATGTAAGTAATTTGAAAGACATCAGTATGTGTAACTGTAAAAAATCTGTTCTGGAAAGATTTTCATTGTTTGTTTAAATATTTGCTTCTGGAATTAAACATGCAGGAGCTTGCTTACAGTTACAGTTTGGCATTTTCTGTATATTGAATACATGTGGCAAATTATTACTTTTTTAAAGCTTACTTAAACAAACTAAAAGTGTAGAATTTTAGCCTTCCCTGCAGAATACTATTTTTCAGTGTTTCTTCATTACTGGACATTTGAAAGAGAATTTCATTATCAGAGCATCAATTACTTTTCAAGAATCTGCAATGTACCAAGCTTAGCCAGTAGTATAACTCCCCATAAGGCTACTGAACCTTGAAAAGAGTGAATGCCTCAGAACAAGAAAGATATCTTCTGTTCAAAATTTACACAGAATTTTACGGGGTTTGCTCTTTTTCTGTCTCTGTTACAATTAATTTCCTATGCTCTTTTTTTCCCGTATTGATTACAGTCCTTTTGGCTTTACAACCTATGAATGTCAGATCCCTTCCCTTCCCTTCCCTTCCCTCCCCTTCCCGTTCCTTAGAAAACTGTCTTGTTCTACCAGGCTCAGAGTTCCCCGGGTTTCTCAGGTTACCTCCTTGCCGTGGGATTCAGGCTTCACGTGTTCATTTTGTGCAGA
>VZTH01011697.1:90304-130788 GCA_013397815.1 Aleadryas rufinucha
TTCCCTTCTTTTAGATAATATGCAGTAAGTTGTTCTGACAGTGGGAGTGGGGGTTGCTGCAGTAGTGGCTTCTGTGGGAGGCAGTCAAGGGGCTTCTGGCAGTGCTGGACAGCCAGTCCCAGACAGCTCAGCAGCAGACCCACCCCAGACCAAAGCTGGGCCCGTCTGTGGTGCCTCTGCAAAAACCTATTTTTAAATGGCAGGAAACACAAAGGGGGAGGGAATCAGGGCACACTAGAGAGAAAAAAAAGGAGAGACAGCAAGAGAGAGATTGAAATTGAAATTGAAATTGAAATATAAAGAAAGAGAGAAAGAACTAGAGAGAGAGTGAGAAATGAGAAACAGAAGAGAACATAGAAGTCAGAGATTTCTCCACGGTGGAGCAGGTACTCCCCTGAACTGGCTGCAGTCTTTGGAGAATGTTATGCTGCCCAGCAATCAGAAAAATATGTTGAAATCAATTGAGACTAAATTAGGTCATTAAAATGATCAGAGTATAAGTAATAAAATGAAAAAAATCTGTCTCATGGCTTTGTTGTATGTGACTTTCTTTTAAGTCAAAGGCTACCAAGACAAGAATGATTTCATGGAAACAAAGAGGACTCATTTAGAAAAGGTAAAACATGTCTTGGAGTAATGTCTGTGTTAAAGGTGAAAATGTTAGCAGCAGAAAATGTTATTTATTTTTTCATGCATCTAACTTCTTTGGCTTTTTCTGAAATACACCTAGCAGCTGCTACAATTGCTGTTATATCTGTTGTAGAAGAAGCAAGTAATTGCTTTGCCTAGGCTTGCACAATCTCAAACTAATCCTCCAAGCATGAGGACAGATTAACCTTAGTGTGCATTTTAGATATCTATGCTTGTAATGAAAACTACTTGAAAAACCAAATGTGCACTCAAAAGGGAAATTAGTATAACTGCTGTTAAGGGAAACAAGTGTTTAGACTCTTCACGGCTTCAGGATAACTGTTAATTAGATAATGTATTCTGAAAGCCAGAGAGAGATATTAAGATCATCTGATTTTTCCTCCTGCATAATATGGGATTTAGGACCTTCCTGAATTAATTACTGCATAAATTAGGATGGAATACATAGAAAAACATCTTGCCATGGCTAAAATACTTATTGTGATAAGGACTCCTCTTAGGCATTTGACAAACAATTCCCATGGGTAACTACTCTGGTTAGATGTGATTTCTTATCAGCTGGAATTTAAGTTAAAATTAGACATGTTTCCTAGTTTTACACCTGTTTACCATGTTCATGTGCACTCATGTTAAATTTCTACTTCCCATGCAGATTTCTTTTTATAGATAAAGAGTGGTCAAGTCCCCCTTTCAACCATTTATTTTGATAAGGTGGTTAGATTGACCTCACTGAATCTTCATCTGTAAGGCATTTTCAAAAACAGTATAAACATTTTCCCAGCCCTTTCCAAAACTGGATTCTGGGCTTCAGAAGTGGTTGCAATTTTCAGTAGCCACTGGAACAAACTCCTGTTCCCAAACCCAGGGAAGTCTGCTGTTTGTGCATCATTTCCTTATGCACACTGTCTTAGGTTACATTACCCTTTCTGATGATAGCAAGGCACTGGGGTTTCTAATCTTAGTTAAATGTTTAGTATTTTTTCCAGTATAGAGCAGAAAGATTGTTATAGCTGTGGGAGATGGTTTTAATAGTGGTCATGAAGTGTGTCTTTGACATGACAAACCTCATTGAAAAAAGGAAAAGCAACTGTGTTTATCATGGAATCATAGGATTTTTGGGGTTGGAAGGGACCTTTAAAGGTTGTCTATCCCAACTCACTTGCAATGAGCAGGGACATCTTTAATCATACTGCTTAGACCCTGCTCCAGCTTCACCTTGAATATTTCCAGTGATGGGCTTCTACAGCCAAAGTCAGTACAGCTTTATGAAGTGGGACAGGGAGACAACAGAAGCCTCTCCCTAAATGTCTAAAGAATAAGTAATAAATATTTACCAGCTGGGAAGCTTCACTCTGGAGCAACTGTAAGTGCAGAAATTGGGAAAGTGATTAATTGCAACTTTTGCCTACCTGAGAAAGAAATCAAAAAGCCCTAGAAAGTCCAAGAGGGAGGTATGAGTTTCTCTTAGTGACACTGTTACTGTGTCTTCTTCCAGCTCCCTGCTCGGGGAGCTTTTTGCTTGAAACTAGAGATACAGACAGATTCTCCCGATTCTTGCTTTAAGATAGATGTTTATTCAGTCTTACCAGAGAAATAGAGCCACAAGTGTGACCCTAACAGAGCGAGAGCCAGGAATAACATCCTATCAGTGTTA
The DNA here is from genome assembly GCA_013397815.1 of Aleadryas rufinucha. NCBI lineage: Eukaryota > Metazoa > Chordata > Aves > Passeriformes > Aleadryas > Aleadryas rufinucha. The sequence continues at coordinate 92,610 of VZTH01011697.1, forward strand.
CACAGCACTTTTAAAGGTAAATCACGCAAAAAAAATTAAAACTAAAGATATTTCTACTTTTCTACCAATGTTCAATAAATCACTTTGTCACGTAGACAGGAACTGTGGCATTTCTTATCCAATCATCTTAAACTACTTTTTACTGCAAAATATGGTGTCCGGAGAAGAAGGGAGGAGGTTCAAAAAACAACAACTCTCCTCCATTTTGAAGTTTTTGCTATTATCTATTTGCTATATAAACAAACCTAAAAAATTCTAGACCTTTTACGCTGTGACAATCTTACATAATATTCTATCACCTAGTTCACACGAGAGTTGATTCTAATTCTTCCCACAACGTTGGTAACTTTCGCCATGGATGGAGATTAAAAGCAGAGCTGTCCAGGGGGGTAGAATCCTTCAAAACAGGCAGAGAAACTTGCTCTGTACTCTGAGTTCCAACATCTTAGAAACTGTAAGAAAGCAACTAAGTTATTGCTTCTTCTTACAGTGTTCAGAGAAACTTTGAGGTGTTTCTGTAAATGAAAGGACTGTAGTAAAGAGAGACCTGATTTGGATGACCTTTTCTTTCCAAATAAGTTCCCAAGTCATTTTATGTTAGACAATTATATAAGGTACAGGACACCATAATTGTTTCTAATACTGCACATGGAATTTCTAATAATCTTTGATGCTTGTACTATAATGCAGTACAAATATGCATTTCATCATCTTGCATACTTGAAGATAATAAGACAAATGAAATTATTGATCAAGATTCTGGTCAGCAATTAGCCTGCTTCTATAATAATTAGGCTATGCTGCCTTCCAAAGAGCAAATATTAGTAGCTGAAATAAGAACAGGACAAAAAGACATGCTAATTTCAGTTTTTATCAGAACACTGACACGTCCTTGTACCTACAAAGCACAATAAAACAGGCATATTAGAGGAATATACTGATGTTCTTTTGGTAAAGTCATGATTGCTAATCCCTAGATGTAAAAACTCCCTTTAATTGACTGTATAAATGTAAAGTAATTATGTTTAAATGTGGAAAGATGAAAATCTAAACCTGGTTTGCTTGTCAAGAAATGCCTTATTTACTTAGTTCTGAACTTGTAATTAGTGTTATTAATTACTCTTTTAATGAGCATTCATCTTTTCTTATTAAAACATTTTTGTGTTTTCAAATTTTTCTAAGGTAAATTTCTGTAACTATTTATTTTTATTTAGAAAAATTCTACCTAGGTTGAATGAAAAGAAATATTTATTATATTACATTCAGTGTGATACATTTCTTAAATGTCCTTTATTAGCTGCAAAGACAACTGTATATAAGTATGAACTATCTCACTGGTAATTATCCTTGGGGCTTTTTTCTTAGTATATTTGGAGGCATCTGCTGACTGAACAGTCATGATGAGTCCCATTATAAACTACAGACACTCATTATATTCTTTTTGTGAAATTTGAAACTCAAATATTTGCTAGTTGTTGTTCAGAGAAAAGAGGACTCATTATTTTTGTGTTAACTCCTGGAGTACTGTGGAAAAATTGAGGCATCTCTTCAGGCACCAAGAGTAACTCTCACTAGTTCCAATTCTCACTTGGCATTAGTTGCCAGCTTGCAAAAACTTACAAAATCAACAAATGAAGGGGTTTGTTTTATCTCATTGTGAAAGAATCTATAGATTGTCTTGGACAAGACTGAAATCTAGATTTCCCTATACTTAAAGATTTAATGAACTGCATAAATGTATGTCCCTTAGTTGTGTTTTTTGCTATATAACATTAAGTTCATAAACATAAATCACAGTTGATAATATAACAACAGTTAATGTTGTAAGGCATTATTATAAGACAAAGACATAGGAAATAATGATTGCATTTTCCTGGAATTATATTTATAAGGCATGAAATAAGGCCTCTTACATCTGACTATTCTTTTGTCACCAGATACTCTTCCATGTTTCCATATTCAATTTCAGTGAATATATTAATTAAAAATTGATTATTTCAAGAAATGAAATAAGGGTACTTTACTACTGGGAATCACACATGAAGAGGTTGGTGTAAACATTAGACTCTGTTACGAAATTGCCCACTTCAGGGGTAAAGTCAGAAAGTGACAGTATGACTGGTATAGGGAGCTGAGGGCAAGGGCACGCAAAATACAAAACAGTGCCCAGGTGAAAGCATGTCTGAAAGGAAACTGCGAGTGACTGCTAGATAGAGGCACATCTGTAAGAGGAGAAGTATGCAAAAGTTATATTGCTTTCTCTAGAAAATAAGAAAGAGTTAGTGGAGTCCAAGAGTTAATGGGCTACCTATTACCTATCAAGTAGACTAAATATTGTGTATGTTACCCAAAACTTGCAACTTCTGAAAATTTTTATACATATATGCATAACACAGATCTGCCTAAAACCATTACATTGTTTTCATAAAATTCTGCAGTTTCCAAAAGTTTGGAAATTTACTGGTGATTTCTTAAAGCTTGAGGTGAGTGACAGTGTTCTATTTTTTTCCTGCTCTAATGTCTCCTTGAATGGGTAGTGGTTATTTATCAGTGTATGGAAGATTAAAGCAAAACTAGCAGTATCACCGCAGACACTGCTTTCTTTACAACCCATGTAAGCATACGACCTGCATGGTGGATGATATTTCTTCAGGGAGTGAAAGAAGGAGCATTTTTACAAGGTGGTGTTGATCTCGTTTATTAAAAGATCACCAAAAATACATAATATATGTTTTTTGTTGTTTTTTTCTTAATGTGCTCTTCCCTTCAATTATGCAGTAATTGTACACTTGTTAACAATGAGGAAAAATTGGTGTTGGTAAACGCCAGCTGGAGAGGTGCTTTCTTTTGCCTAATAAAGTAACTGAGAATCAATATATGTTATGACACCAGCATTGAATGTGTTAAGTATACTCCATAACCCTTAACAATTTTTTTTATGTGGACAGCCTATTTGCCACCAAAGTGGAAAAAGTTGCAACATATTGGCAACCACTGAATTGAGTGCAGTACTGTGATATGATCTATGTTTCAATTTTTTGCTTCTTAAAAAATAACCTTATGGAATTTATACTATAACATGGTTTATTCTAGCAACTAGGGTTTGCAGAATATGCATCGAAAATGACACAAATATGATAGATCTCCTCCTCCCACAAAATGCCATTGCCCTTTTGGCTGAGGAAGAGGTGGCAGCGATAGCAACACAACTTAGCAACAAATCACACCATATGTATTTAATAAAAATATATAAATTAAAATCTGTCATGTAAAAAAAAAAAATTGTCTACTTTCTGATCCTCTGTTACTTGTAAGTTTTCTTAAAACTTTGTTGAAGAAATTTCTCTTCATGATTCCTTGTATTTGATGAGTTTTTGTATTGACTCCACTCTCAGGGAATACCATGAATTTCAAGGTGTTGTTACATTTATGGAGCATTGAGAAGATAAACCTACTGAGGATTCAATTCACTGAAAAAATTATGAAAATGGCTGAAGGAGAAACATTTTGTTTCATTTTAGGAGGTCACCTGTATAGCTTTCCTGCAAGCTAAAAAAGACAACCCAGTCAGCCAATGAAAAAACAATGAAAGCATTCCCTGCACAGTCATCCCAGAGACTGAACTTTGTTGCCTAGCAATTCTAACAGATGATTTACACTTACCTGGACGTCACACATGCCATGAGGTCCAATAAACGACCTCAGGATGGTGCATTTTGTAATGTCAGAAGTGGTATATTTTCAAGGCACTCTGTAGTGTTGCTTGGAAGGTCTCATATATAATTTTGCTAGCAAAGTTGTTTTCCTCTTGGGCAAGCCCTTGCCTCTTTTCTGCTTCATCCAGTCTGCCTTAAATAACAACATTTTGCAGTTTTTCCCTGATATACTCATCTTGCTGGTGTTTGAAAGAAAGCTTCTTTTGGTGCACCTCTTAGAATTACATTGACCAGTAACACCATATTATGAATTATGAAAATACTGTCAGTCAGAATTGGTTGCATTTACCAATTTAAAACAAATTCTGTTTCAAAGCACTTTGCCTGCCATCCAAGATAATTGGAAAGCCAATTTGAAAAATCTTCTCATGTGCTTTTTAAAATTGACCAAGTTTGCAGAGGCAGCTTCTTAAACAAAATATAATTAATTTCTATCTGTCTAAGCTGATCAGTGCAGGCTGACAATCCTTCTACATTCTTTGTTTTAAAACATGTGAATTTTTTTCAATAGACTACACCTCCCTTTCATCTTCCTCTTTTCCCTGTGTAAATTGGCACTTTCTGTCTTCTAGGAATCTCATTACCATGCACCGATTCTCCATTGCTTCATAATAAAGGTGCCCAACTGATGTACCAAAAGAACTGTAAATATCTATTTTTATGTACCAAAGATTTTTTTCTTATAAACTTATGGTTACAATGGCTCTAACATGTCAGTACTTACCTGAATTATCCTAACTCATGATATCTATTCAACCAATTTTCATTCTACATCTGTACTCTTTGGTGCAATATAGTGACTAAGATGTTCCAGGGTCATAAAGGTAACATTTGATTAATTTCTAGAGCAGCAGTCAATTTAAAAAGATCCTGAAAGAACTGAATTATTTAATCTGAAACTTTAAGTAAAACAAACAAACAAACGAACAAACTACGGATAGGAGTTTTGGGATGTACTACTATCCTTACATCCACTTACTGTGTCATCTTCAGGAGTTTCCATCTTTATATACAAGATCAGACTTCCTGAAAATAAACCCTCAAAATCTCTCTGACATTTAATCATGCTTGTTTCTTCAACTGAAACATGAAATATTTTTTTCAGAACCTCTGAATTATTACAAAATTTAATCCACTCTTTTTACAAAATACAAATGAGAAATGTCAACAGGAAAATAATTTCTCCTTTTCATCTTAGAACAATACAGTAACAGTAATGTTAGAAATATCTGGAGGGCTGATAACTGTCTGGATTTGCTTTTTACTGCTTTGATAGTCATTGGATCATACGAGCCACTTATTAATTCCCAGAAAATGTCTCAGTCCTCTGATTTCACTGCCTAACAAATAACTTGCTTTCAGACCAAGTGATTGCACCAATCTACAGCAGCATATCAACAGCATGTTTCCACTTAATCTCAGACTTCTCTCTGATTGCATACGTATTTTAAAATTTTACAAGAATAGTTCCTTCTGCTTGCCTCAGGCTCTTTTTTCTTTCTTTCTTGAAGAGATTCTTATTTTTGCAAGAGAAAATTAGCTGCTGGTGTAGGACTTCCACAGGGACAAATAGATCCCTTTCTTCTCCCTAGTATCCTCTGCTTCATACCATTGTTTATGACTGCTGTTTTATCCAGTAAAGCAGATCTGAAGAAAATAAAATTACCAGAAAAGGCATAGTGTATAGAAAGGAGGACTAGGACTTTCCAGAGTCATTGCAGGATTTGAGAGTTTCTTATGAACGTATGTTTTTCTTTTCTTTTTTCATTAAGTTGAAATTGATTCTAAGTGTTTTGAGGTGCATCTTTTGATCTTAAAGAAAAGCTAAAAGCAGCATTTCCTGTGGGATTTTGGAACTGAATAACAGCCATAAAAAACCCCTAAAACCAGCTGTACACTACTGGGCTTGAAACACTTTTTCAAGGTTGGCTTCTTTATCCTCATGGTTTAATAAAGAAGTAGTTTTGGTTTTATGATAGTATACAAGATGCTTCAGGTGAATATCAGGACATCAGAAAAATATCATGAGCCAACAAAGGCAACATAGAAAACTGCACCAAACTATGGAGGGTCTGATTGCAGAGAGAGAAAGAGAGAGAGATATTGATTTAAAAATATTTATTTCATCACTAAATTCTGTAATCTTGTTTTAAAGTATTTTGTATGAAATCCTTGAATCAAGATTCAAACTCTGTGTTGCTCTACAGAGGAGAGAAGGCTTTGTTGATACTGATTACTTTTCACAGATTTTCTACTCTCATAGAGGAAACATGGTATGCATGAGAACTTTTAAATATCATCCCATAATAACTCTGTTCATTACTGCTAGCTTGAGCCTTGATAAAGTACGCCTTGTAGCATTTGCATACCTGTCACAAAGTGACTAAACATCTTAATGTATTTACAGGATGAAGTGTTAAAATACAACAGATATTTTGCAACATCCCTTGTTTTACAGGAGTGGTTTTTGCTGACAAAAAAAATAGTTTAATATTTCTATTTTTATCTGGAGTTCTGTGAACTTCAAGATATTTTATTCAGGCTGCAGTACATCCTATTGAATGAAGGTGAAAAGTGGCAGTGATCAAGTTTTAGACAATGAATGTTGCAAGAAAATCAATAGTCTGATTAAAAAAAGAAAGCTCAAGAGGCTTCTAACCCTAAAAAGTTGATTTGTTACTTCACTATATCTCATTGAAAGAGCAAACTATATTAGTCTTTAGATTTACCAGGTGCATTATTCCTTGTGTAGTTTCAAACGTATCAGCAGTAATGAGAAAGAACATCTTTAGGTTAGCCCCTGTTTTCTCCTAACATATATCAGTTAGATCTGTAGGGAGAAATACTCTATACTCTATCAGGCAGGTGAGTTATAAAACCTACCAGAACAAGGGACTTCTTTGCACTATTTCTGACCCTGAAGATTAGACTGAAAAAATCTTGGTATCAGACATTTAAAAAATGTACTGTTCCCAAAGAGACAATGAAAGTGAAAAAGATATTATACACAGAGCAGAAGGGAAGACTATAAGTAAAAGTAAGTATGTGGAAGGAAAATTATGTTAAATGCTAAACACTAAATTAAAAGACAGAAAGTTTAAAATATTTATTTAAAGTACTATAATGAATGACAAAGACAATAATGGTTTGAAACTTGAAAGAGCAAAAAAAAAATATAATCTATAACTAGCTAGAGCTTCTAATAAAATGGGATAAGAGTGGTAGGACATTTAAGGCAATATTATCTGAGAAATTACTGAAAAAATATTTTGGGAAAGTTTCCAAATGGTGAAGCAGAATATACTAGGTCAAGGACAAAGTAAGCAGAGTTTCACTGCAAAATATAGGCAACTTCTGTACTAGCAGTGAACTTTTGCTGATGAACCTCTGTGGACTCTTTCAAGGCGGCAGATTTCTGGGACTCAGTCCAACAAAGCACTTATTTGCAACTTAACTTTAAACATGCAAGTCAACATGTTAGACTTAATTCATATAAAAGCATTGAGTGAATATAGCATTCATCAGGACATAGCCTGATAGCTTTTGGTTTCAATAAGATCCTCCTTTGTGTTCAAGTTCTTAATAAATTTAAACTGCTGCAAATCATTAAACTCTTGACTCCGTTGCCTTGATACACAATGAGTAAGTGTATATGGGCTATAGCCCAAAACCTCAGAGTATTTAAACACCTACTTCACTTGAGCAGTGTGAGCAGCTCTGATCCCCAGTATCAAGAGAAATACATTACTATTAGAAGAAAATAAAAGACATTAAAGACCAGCAAACTTGATGAGAGGTATGCTTTTACATAGGGAGAAACTAGGCAGATGAGGAATCTGTATTTTGGAAAAGAGATGACAGGAGTGTTATCATAGATGTTCATAGAACCAAGAGAAGAATGATGATTCTTATATCTATATCTATATCTATATCTATATCTATATCTATCTGTCTATATGTGCATGTATAGAGAGAGAGAGAGAGAGAGAGATTATATATATATATAATGGAAGAGTTACAAGGTACCAATTGAATTACCAGCAGAATGTTTAAAACAAGTATTATGAAATGTGTGCACAATATGTTTTATTAAATGGTGGTGCTTTTGAATGCTAGGATATACTAAATTTTATTGATCTGGATATAGCCTCTGGTTTGTTGATCCTTATTGCCAGAAATGGAGATGTGATACCGCGCTGTACTTGCCTGAGCATACAGTCTTTTCAAAAGCACTGGCTCCTGGCTGCTGTCCGAGAGTGTTCTCAGCTGGATTGGTCTGATCTTATGTTGGATTTTTACTTTTCAATCAATAGAACACATGCACACAAGTAGTTTTGAGAACAAGGATCCAGCAACATGAAATCAAAAAAGCACAATAAAGCTGAAAGCAGAAAAAACCTGAATGTTTCACTAATAATAAAACTCAACACACATTTTAAAAATTAGCATCTCATTCATTGATGCAGACATGAATCAAGAGGATGTTTGTAAGTTCATAGTTATTGACTTATGAGTTAACTTGCTCTAAGTAATATGGCACACTTAGCTGAAATTCTAAAATACTTTTGGTGTCTTATCTTCTGCTCACTGCAAAAAAATGAGACATTTGTAAGAAATTATCTTTTTTTACTTGTTTTTTTTGTATGTTTGGGGTTTTTTGTAAACAGGGAACAATAATCTTAAACCTTGGAGTAGAGTGATTGAGAAACACTTTAGTGAAAAATAATGAATAATAAGTGAAAACGCGAAATGCAAAAAATATGTAATATACCTTAAAATCCTATACATGTATTCTTTAAACCTGAGTGGTTAATAATAAAAATTGCAAGTATTGTATTCCTTACATGTGTTAGCTTAGCTTGGAAACAAACTCCCTCAAGACTTGAGAGGCTTGGCATGATCCTAAATGGTCTGCTTTGAGAGAAAAGTACTTATTTTTCATGGAGGATAATATCTGTTGATGAAATTAATAGAGTAAACTGTATTACAGTGTATTGAATTGAGCTTTTGAGCAAGGGGTAACAACTTAAAGATGGTTCAATGAGGAATAATTTTTAAAATTACATCTGAAATGGAATTTGTTATAGTCTATGGGGTGATTTGACTGAAAAGGAGATATGACCCACCACATAACCTAGGGAATGAATATCTTCATGTACCTTAGTCTCTGAAGAGAAACAATTCAAGGAAGATGTCTTATCTATCTAAAGCTTCCTAGAAACAGCAATCTCTTTGCATGCAAGCACTCCTGTTTGCCATAGAATTGCCTAGGAAGCTCCAGTTGAAGACATTAATAAATCACAGGGCCATTTCAGAATGACAATTAAGTGTTTGTTTCATTTTAATTAGTTGAAAAGAAAAATTAAATTCTCATGGGAAAATCAGAGTAAAGGAAAAGGGCAAGGCAAAGAGCTGGTCAAGATTAGCTTTTAGTGCAACAGAAAGGTGTGATAAAATGGGAAGGCTTCTTGGATAGCTAGGGAATATGTTTTCACCATAGCTGCTAAGATGAAAATTAAACATTTCTGTCATTAAGATATGGAAGGTTCTGCAGTCTCTGCAAGGACATGTCATTGAAGAAACAGGCTAAAATCTTCTGAATAACTTCTGTGACATCAGGGAACTGTTTCCTATGAGCTTCAAGGAAAGCCAGAACTCATCATCTACTACTTAGCAGTGTAAAACTACATTAGCAATGTATAAGTTTTGGACTGTACTTCTGCCATTGATAGAGTATATTTAGAAGGTTCTGGAATGAAACGTCAAGCAGAGAGAACCTAAATGTTACAGTTAAGTGACAGTTCTAACTCCTTTCCATTCAAATTTTCAATTAATTCACAACCCAATAGCATGAGCACTCAGCTTTTCTTTTAGACTTTTTAGGGATTTGGTTTTATGCCACTACCTTCATAAAGTCTATACTGTATCAATCCTCTAGTAGAGTACAATAGGGTGCTGTGCTTTTCAGAAATTTCAGTTCATCTGCTGAGACTCAAAATGACAGGTTAGCAAAAAATCCCCATGGCAATTTCATCAGGATTCCTTGTAGACAAATTCCAGCCGGACATTTGCATTCAGATGACATAAGACTCCAATAAAGTTCAGTCAGACATGTAACTTATTTTTAGTTTGGAGCTAAAAGCGAGCCACTTTTTGAACGGTACTTAATTTCAGAAATAACTGCAATGCCTGGTATAGTACAGAGATGATCAGAGTTGGGGTTGTTTAGCCTAGAGAAGAGAAGGCTCTGGTGAGACCTGATAGAAGCCTTTCGGTACTTAAAGGGGGCTGCAAGAGAGCTGGAGAGGGACTTTTTTTCAAATGCATGTAGTGATAAGACAAGGAATAGTGGCGTTAAACTGAAAAAGGGTGGGTTTACATTAGATTTTAGGAAAAAAATAATTTACGTTGAGTGTGATGGGGCACAGGAACAGGTTGCTCAGAGAAACGGTGAATGCCCCATTCCTGGAAGTGTTCACAGCCAGGTAGGATGGGGCTTTGAGTAACCTATTCTAGTGGAAGTTGGCCCTGCCCATGGCAGGGGAGTTGGAACTAGATGGTCTTTGAGGCTCCTTCCAACACAAACCATTCTATGATTCTATAATGATCGTGGCAGAAAGATTCTGCAATCAATCTGTAAAGATAGTCAAGTATTTTGAGGTTTGAGGAGATGTATGTGTAGAAATACCAGTCTACTACCCTGAAGTGTAAAATGAAATTCAGTTACATGTCATTCAAATTCGAGATCCTCTCATATCATTGAGATGGAGATAATAAATGGATTAACTATATTTTTGCTAATTTTTTCTGACATTTTATTTAAATATCAAGTTTGCAGCAACTAAAAATTATAAGAATCCTATAAAAGGCTTCGCACAGAATATAAAGTCCTTAAAAAGCATGCTTGGCCACAAGACTCAAACCTGAAATGCAAATGTGCAGCAAAATCACACTTTAGTATGAATGTGTTCAAAGCAATGTAACTTCAGTTTGGAGAACTGTATCAGATTTAGTCCAGTGGAGGAACATTGTGGAAAAAAGACTTCCCAGAGACAAGATAAAGCAGGAATTCTGCATAACCCTCCTTGATCCTAAAGCTGGTTAATGTAACCCAAGCAGTGGGAAAAACTAAGCATGGACGTCTCTCTTCACAAGGTTTTGCCCCACTGAAATCCAAATCATCCCACCTACTACACCAGCCCTGGCAAGAGTAATAGCTCTATCACATTCTGCTGGTTTCAAGAAAAGCATGCTTTCAAATGTCTATTTTATCTCAATTATAATTTACATTTCCCTTTGTCAAAGTGAGAGGATTAAGTCCCACATGTGCTAATTTTAATATCTTTGTTCTTTTCTTCTTTGTGTAAGCAATGAAGAGCTCCTCTGGGCATTAGAGCTGAAAATCAATTCCTCTGAAATAATTTTAATTTCTCTGCATTTATCATGAAATAAATTAAGCAGAATTTGTCTCATTTGTCTCATATACACAGCAATCAGAAAATCATGAAAGTGCATTTATGAGATTTTTCCAAATTGAATCCCAATAGAAATAAGTCATATCTAGGCATAACTGACCTGCATATTTTCCAAACTCAACCATGGAGATATAAAGTAATTCTACTGGCTAATATCTAAACAGTGTGTAGTAATATCCAAATGTATTTCTCTAGTCTTTCTTCATAATGTCGCAATTTTTTCAGTTATGTTAATTTTTAAAACATCAGTAATTGCAAACCATTTATCTTATATTATGCCTTTCAGTACAGTGGACAGTCATTTTGGTTCCTAAAGAGATCCTGATTCCACAGGGAAATATCAGAAATAATTAAGAAGACTTCTACATATCAGTGATAGAGAAGAAATCTATCTTCTGAAAGATTAAACACAATGAAAAACCAGGTGACAGCTTACTTAATATTTACAGTTGAGTATGACATCAGCCAGAAGGGTAGCGCTGATGGATTTTAATGGCAAGCAGCTGAGCATGCTTATTGATTTAAGAGATTGGTTACCTCACAAATGGCAAAGACCATTAATACACTAAAATCATAACAGTGATGATACAAAGAAAAAGTGACCTTGCATTTAAATCCTCTCCTTCCAGGTAAAATGCAGGGCTCTCTGGATGGGCATGTACTCCCAGGTGAAACTTTTTAAGCATCATTATTATTTCTTTTTATTTATTACAAGGCAAAATCTCAAGATATATCAAAAATACAGAAGGCTTCATTAAGATCTCATAAATTGATTTTTTAAACAGGAGTTTAAGAGTTAGGTAAGGAAGAACAAAATAAAATTTGATATATTTTTATAGGCTTTTATGTTTTAGGTTTAATGAAATAATTATAAAATGGAAATCATAATGAAATGAATTTTCACCTAGAGTTACTGAAGTCTTTCTAAATGGTCCCAGAAATTCTTTCCCCTTCTCTTTTGACTAAGCAGATTAAAAAAAAAAAAAAAAAAAAAAAAAAGAAAAAAAAAAAAAAAAAAAAGAAAAAAAAAAAAAAAAAAAGAAAAGAAAGCGGATAAAAGGAAAACAGGCAGGAAAAATGCAGCAAGGAAAGGTAAGTAAATGAATATTATTACAAACAGAGATGAAGAATGAGCATTGTCCTTTTTTGATTCCTTCAAAAATTCCTTCACCTTCCTTCTTATCAATGCTGTTTAGATCACTTTCTTGTTAACTCAAAGTATAATGAAGATCTTCTGGAATTTGTATTTCTTTAGGAGATGCCAGGGGGCTTTTTCTGTCATTGATTTAATTTCATCATGTTTTCCACATTCAAAAAGCTACATGTAAAAACCTGAAAATTATTTTTCTGCATCTTTTCAAGTATTCCATGTACAATATTTTTGAGTTGTCAATAATTTGTTTGTGTAGGGCTGACCAAAATTCTGTCCCTTACCAGTGCCAGCAGACCACACCAGAGAATTAAATCTATGCATCCACAGAGTCAGAATAAGTGTATGCAGTTTTCTTCTCTAAGTCATATGTAAGACTGTTTGAGAATACATGAATGTGACAGCTTTTCACTCAGGAGAACTCAGTCAATCCTGAATTTTTAAACTAACTCTTGTAGCATCAAATGAATAATATATTTCATGTACTGCATGAAGCAAAAAATGGCCATCAATTTGAGAACCACTGTTCTTTGACAGAATCTCTGGCCAGAAAACCAATATACTTTTCTATCAGCTGAAGAAGACAAATTCACCTTTTGCAGTTAAACAAGTTTTTGTTATCTATAGAATTTCCTGTAAATGGAAAGAGAAATGTCTCCAAGTTTTATCAGCTGTACTAAAGTTTATAGAATAAACCATAATGACTTAAGAACATAGATAACTCTGGTTTCAGAGTTAGAAATGTTAGTAGCAACAATCTCGCCAGGAAAGTATCACACAATTTAGGGAGGGATTGAATTGCAACTTTATATTTAGATAGGAAGTATTCTCAATCCGCCATTAGCTCCTGTAGAGTGAAGCAGAAGTTGCTCTACCATCAGATTCAGGAGCCCCACAGACTAACACTAAGATGTTTTATACAGTTGGCATTCTCAAGCAACACTGAACCTGTTTAGTAAGAGTGTGAACAGAATCTTTGCTTGCACACTTGTTGAAGGCTGAGAGCAGATGAATGTGATGTATTTTGTCTGTTAGAGTCAGCACTGTCAGCATGCCTAGAAGGCAGCAGTGGTGTGGCCAGCTAAGGAGAGCTTTATGTAATCTATCAGATAAGATGCAGATATAAGATAACAGCTGTCAAAATTGCAATTTAAGGTACAGAGAACTGTATCTTCTTTTGTAATTATAGTCATAATAAACACAGAACCACTGGCTCCAGTGGAGCTGTGCCAGTTTGAAGTATAAAAGTAAATGGTCCACGATTACTGTGTCATATCAACACATTGATATGTATATTAAGGTAGCTATACATACACATAAATTTTATGTATTAGGCCACTCAAAAGAGAGTGAAGATAATTCAGAGGTTCCACAATCCTTAACCCCTTAGGCCATAATATTAAATTGAATAGCAACTTTTGTCAATAATTAGAAAAATGCATATTGTTGTCATCACGTATGTATGTCTGTGTGCTTCCTCCAGCACCAAGTTTAATGCAGCCAAAGCACTTAAATCAGCACACAGTATCCTGTGGTTAGGAGAGGTCAGAGCTCCTCCTGAATTTTACAAGAAGGCAGCATGTGTGCTGTTACCTCTTGTCCTCTGTGGCAATTTCAAGTTCTAGCGGGATCTGAAAACACCGAACCAATATTGCTCACAGAGGTATTTTGGTAACTGCAGGAAGTTCTGGCTGTTGCCCTCTATGACACATCTTTGAAGAAGCCATGTGCTGCTCACAGACAGTTAATGTTCAGGTGTCAGGAAATGCCCATTCTGGGAGCAGCCTCTAAATGTAGAGTCACCTTTTCCAGAAAAAGTTAGATATTCAGAAAAAGTTTTTTTTAAGGCCTAAAGTATAACATCAGACAGGCATGATCTCTAGGGAACTAAAAAATAAGCAAGATGGTAACAAAGAAGACAGTAGTTTAATCTACATTAAAGAGAAAACTTGAAAATCATGGGTGCTTTATAGTCTTCCCAGTGGCCATGAATATGTTAGAAAATACAGCTGGAAAAAGAATTTTCTCTTTCACTCAAAGGGTTTTTATGGCAAGAGAAATAAGATAGAAATACCTTTAATCACAACAAAGAAAGAAAAACAGTGACCTTAGTAAGAAACAAAGGGCCAGATTCTGGTCTGGTATAAATCAGATGTTGGATGCCTTCCCTGGGGCATCCTGTGTCATGTGAGAGAGCTTGAACAGTACCCACCTCTCTCTCTCTTATTCCCACTGTGTTTGCACGTAACCCCAACTGTAGATCTGTGCAGCATTTTATTGCAGATTTCAAGCCTTTTAAAACTGTAAAAATGCTATGTAGAAGCAAATCTGGTTTCATGAGGTTTTGTATGATAAAAATAGACTGCATTCTATAATGTAGCTGGCCAAAACAATACCTGTTTTTTACCTACAACCAATGTGACTATCACTCCCGGCCAACACAGCATTATGCACAGTAAAAGCCAAAAAATCTATGGGGATAGAAGAAGTCTTATGCCAGAAACCTGCTTTTTTTGATTTATTTGTTTTGACCTTCACAAAAACAGCAAGCAAGAAAACTATTTTTTTACGTCAAGTCATTGTGGACTGATTGCAGTAGTCTGAAAGAAACAATAATTGATTTCAATAATTAATTCCTTCTGACTAAAGCAATGTTGCTGCACTCTTCCTAAGGCCAAGTAAAAAAGAACTTTTAGCCAGGAGTGCATAAACAGTAATGTTACTTTAGGGAGCAGAAGTCCCCTAACATACTGTTGATTTGGGAAAGGCTTTTTTTTTACCCCCAGGCTATAAAAATTTTTTTATATTCTCTCATGTTGCCTCAGGATGACCCTGAGATTCTCTTAGATTTATAAACCACAGGAAACAAAGTAGTATGCTATTTTGACAGCAGAGAAAGAGCCACCAAATTTAAAAATGGAGTTTCTAGCAAGTTGAAAACACTGAAATAGACTTCCAAAAATATGTGGAAGTACTGTAAAATTCAATTGAAAGCAGAAATGAAAACATTCAGTGAGGAATTCCTTTCAATTTTTTTTTTCATGAGACTAGAGTTGGTTTTTTATATATTGTTATCTAAGCAGATTAAGTACAGAACAAAAGCAACTTCCCATTATAAATGTTGTAACTTCTTTCCTCAGTTTTCATGGTAGTCACGCTGATATTCATGATGCATGGCTTACCAGGAGTCTACCAAGCAAAATTCTTACTTTTTTTTTTNTATTTAAAATTATTTTTTAAAATACTAGCTTTAGTATTTAAATATTTAATGTTAGTATTTAATACTATCTTCAGTATTTATCTTTAGTATTTATTATGTTATTTAGTATAACATAAACTCTGCAAAATTCATATGAAGGACTAGCTGATTTCACACCAAAATGATTTTGCTCAGCATTCTTGTATCTTGATTATATGATAGTCTGGGGTTTTTTTCTTGTCTGGAATTTATTGCCTAATTCTGCTGTAATATTCAAGTTTTATTATTGGTGTTATTCCTATAAAAATGACATAACATAATATAAAGCAGTACCTTATTATTCACATAGATTTTGCATTAACTCCATGCAGGTAAAGAACTTGACCTGGTGTGACTCCACTGGTCCCTTGGTGATCAGATTCCTGCTATATAGATCAGAATTAAAGCAAAACTAGACCAGATGTTTTTACTATTAGATAGACTAACCCAAAACTAAAATTAGGAAAACATACTGGATCTGATTTACTATCAGTATATGATCTGTTGCTGCAGAGGGAGCAATGGATAGTAGAGCAGAGGCAAATGGCAATTTATTAATGCAGACACGGGAGTCCCACACCCTCACCCCTGACTGCTCTAAAAATGCTGAACAGAAGGCCCCAGACTGGTGTTGAAAGGTGGTTTTTGACAGTAAAGGCTCAGTAAAAACAACACAAAATCAGTTTAAAAATGGTGCATGAGAAAGTTCTGGTGGAAATACTTATCACGACAAAAATTGTTTGTCTACAGATATATAAACACAAATAATTTCAAACTTTGGCTTGAGTGGTTCCTTGAAAAGATTCATTTACCTGAAGCATTGTGATGAGCCATCAGATAGCAACATTCATGAGATTCTGTTCTCGAGTAATGAGACTCTCAATTCTTTTCACTATGTGAACTGACTTTGTTAAAAACTTTGGGTTAAAAAAAGACTTTTCATAGAGTATTCCCATTTGGCATAAATAAATTACAGCAAAAAAAGTTCATGCTCTGAGGTGGGCTATTGTAGAATTTCCGGAATATAAGAGATTTTGTCACAACCTGCATATTAAAAAATCCTTACATTCATAAAACTGCAACAAGAGATTCTCAGGATGTTTTCATAAGCCTTAAGCAAGCTCCCCAGAATTCTGTGAGAAGGACAAAGATGATCATTAGAGCTTTTCAAAGCTTTTCAGTCAAGTATTTTATTCACCAAAAATGTAAATTTAGGTAAACTGACAGAGTTTGTGGATTCAATTGCACATACTGGAAACTGTATGCCTATGGGAAATTGTGTATTGTGAGACTGTTTTCAAAAATTTAGAATTTAAAGAAAAATATACAAAATTAAATGAATGTGTTGTTGGTTTTGAAAAAAAATAATCTGGAGAATTCTTATTCATCAGGAAAATGACAAAGAAGCTAATGGTTGTAAAAGCTTATTTTATTTTTTCACGTCAATGACTGAAGTAAAAAGAAAACCAGCCATGTGCTCTATTAATATCTGTTTTGTGCATGACTGAAGTGAAGCCTTACATATGATTTTATGACATGACCAGTCAGGAGCAAATTGAAGGGCGAAATTAAGTTTTCTTTTAGTAATCTGCTGATTGGTTTCCTGGTTGGTTTCCTATTGACTCAGAAAGCACTTTATCCTTCACAGTAGCAAGTATTGGATCGTGAATATTTAGCTTTTTTTTCTCCTTTTGGGCACAGCAGTATCAAAGTCGTTGTCTGTCAGTGTTAGGTGACTGCAGAATCACGTTTTTGATTGCAGCAGTGGCATGGGCTGTCCACATACCATCTCAGGCACATCACTGCTTTATTAATCATTTCTCAGTATGGAGGTAGCACAGCACCATCTAACTAGAGAGTCTTATTTCTTGGGAATCTGGGTTAAAGAGCTGATCACAATAAGAGTTGCCAGGTAGCAGCAGTGATGATAGCAAGTACTGCAAGGTAACTTCAAAACGTACACTTAAGGACTCTGCAGCTCTTGTTTAAAATCTGTCCTAGAGCAGATGGGGAATACTCTCTCAGGAGTACATGTTCACTTCTGAAAGTGTGATAGGCATTCCCTAGTGTTGCTTCTTCTGGGACTCTGCCTTAGAGCAAAAAAAAAAAACCTAAAGTAGATGGAGGCTTTTGCTCTCCAGTTATGTCTCCACTTCGTGGTCACCTGCACACACGCATCTGCATATTTGAAGCAGTTCAGCATATCTGGGCATTGCTGTGCTCTGACCTGTGCATTTACATACAACCTTGCTGGTCTTGCTGAAATAAGGGATGTCCAAAGAGCTGCAGCAGTCACCATGTCAGCCCTGGAGAGCCATCAGTTTCAAGCCACTTCTGCAAACAAGTTTTTATTTCTTTTATGTGATATGTTCTGTTGCTGCTTTCTTTCATGCATGCTTCCACTGGAAAGTGAAGAAGTAGCTTTTGAGGGAATTATGGTAAGAAAGAAGCTAGTGAATCAGTTTTCTATTTGCCTCCATCAGTACTCCTCATTTATTCTCTGTCTCACCACACCTGCAAAGGAGCAGTAATAACACTGCAACTGCCAACTTGCTGACTCTCACCTAGTCTATCCCTTTGTCTCTTCGTCCACAATTCATCACACCTCACCTTGTTCTATTTGCTATATTTTCTATTTCAGGTTCACTGAAAAATTTGAAGTGTGTTATGCCGCCATAAGACCATGTCCAAATTTTACCCCTATTTAATGTAACATAAATACACACATTTATGACTGTACATAAATGCAAGATGCGTTCTTGTTGCAACACAATATGCAGTAAGAACATTCTACATCTGGTAAAATCTAAGGAATTCAAAGAGTCATAATATTAGATGTTAGCAATACATTAGCATAAATATTAGAAAGTTTTTTTGCCATTTGCAAAGCTACGGAGATAAGTGATTCAAAACCACAGATTAGTACATCGGAGGCTTGAGAAGTCAGAGAAGCTAATTAAGGAGACAATTGTTCATTGAAAATGAACAATGAGTGATGCTTTTTCTTCCTGTGCAAACCAAGTGTTCTGTAGCCTTGTTTTGCCCACCTTTGGAAGTTTAAAAAAGGATTAGACAGAGAACTAGAAAGGGGATTTTTGCCATTGTTGGTGGCTGCTGGTATTTTAAGTAAAGATTCCGACTGATATTTCCCAACTAAGAGTCTCAAATTAAAGAGATTTGCTGACTGTTAGTTCCATTTCCACATCAGAGGGAGAAGCAGTGTGACATGCTCTGCATCACAGCAGCGCAGTTTTGGCCAAGTTCCAATTGAACAGGGGCTGACTTAGATCTCAGTGGGTGGTGGCCATTACACATTTTGGGGAGGCTATTTAAAACTGGCATGTGAACTAGTTCTATCAGAGAGGAGAAAGTACAGGTAGTAAAGTCACCCTGCGACATCTGCCCTCCTGCTGTGGGTTAACATAGAGAAATGAAGCTGTATCTGAAGCACAGGGTCATTCACAAGAGGGAAATAAATCAAAACAAATTGGAGATAATTTGATGTTTTTAAAATCAGAACTATTGCATCAAGAATTCCTATGTAATAGGATTTGTAAAGGGCTTCTGCTGTGACTAAGCATTTGGCAAAACAATAAGATTCGTGCAGATTATGCCAGGAAGATTATTGCTACCCTTTAAAATGATTGAGGATATCAAGTAAGCCTTTTGGCAGGCAGTCCTGAAAATTACCATCATTTCTAGTTAAAAGGAATTCTGGAAGTCAAATTTGCCCTAGTTTTCTAGTTCGTTAGAAAAAACAGTTTGACAAAACTAGTAGCAGGTGGAATGTTTTTTTTAAATATAGAAGTTCCTGAGTGTATAATGCCTAGAATCATGATCCAATGCAGACCCTCTGCTATTTACAACAGGTTACAGGGACAGGAATAGTACTGCTGCTTCACTTGTGGTAGTCAAAATGAAATGTTTCTTAATTCAGTTGCCATAGAACATTTCAAAAGATACACAACACAGAGTGATGTTGACATAATGAAGTCACAGAGACATAAAATAAGCTTTATTCAATGTGTTGTAATGTTCACTAAGATGTACTCCACATTTTTTTGAACTTACTGTGAACTCACTATGAACAGTGGCTATGCAGTAAGAAAAGTAGTATTGTAAGACAAATTACTGATGATAGCTGATATTAACCATTTAGGCAGAAATATTCTATTATAGTTTTACATAGTTCAACTAACAAGAGAAACACCATTTTCTTATCAGTACATTATTACTTATAAAGTGTACACAACTTTGTCACAAAGATCTGTGTTAAATGAAACTGAATGTACTCTTTTTTCTTAAAGGAATTCAAACTCCAGAACTGTAGGTGACAACTGCAACATTTACTGGTAGCAAGTATTACCTCAAAGCAGTCGGAGATGAGGAAAGAGGTTGTGGGACAAAACAACTTAATTATAGATTATTTGTAGGAATTCCATTGAAAGAATGAAAAACATATAGGATATTACAAAAAAAAAATCAACAAAAAATTCAATAAGACATAGGTTGTTCAAAAGAAGAACCTATTGGAAAGGCACTTTTTTATTGGAAAAGGCATATCTTTTCTATCAAGATAGCAGGTACCAGGTGAGGCTATTGATAGTACTACTAATAAAAATGTAACAAAATAGGAATTTGGCTAGCTAGCAAATGGACTAACAGATACCATAGCCTTACTCTAATAACTGATAGCTAATTTGAAAGTAAAGATATTGTAAAGAGCTGAATGCAAGTGGAAGTACATTAATATATATATAGACATGCATTTTTCTGCTGAAAATCTAAGCAAGTGGTGTAAAAATTTAATGACTATCAATAAATACTTAAGCATAAACACATGGCCAGTTATGACAGAGCCTAGATTTAATTGCAGTCAACAGCGCAATACAAACTTGTGATGTGCAGAGTCATCGGCTATCCCTAAACAGGACACATTACTGCTTAAGTAGGCAATAGGAGCTAAACATCTCTTGGCCAGATGGTCCTCTCTGTGGAAATAAAACACAAATTATGGAAGAGAAGACCGTAAAACCTGAAATGGGGAGTACCATTCCTAAACCACAAGTGTATTAAAATACTTTGAAACGTATGATAAAAGAATGACTCAATTTGCAGCTCAAGTGCATAAAGTGTACGATCAGCACTGCTGCGCCTTGAGCTATTTGTGAAATCAGTGGTACAAATTTTTTTATCTGTTTATGTGTACAGCATAACTCTAGTTCCTGTTCAGCAGATTTTCTTTTATCTGAGAGCAGGGCAAACAAATTTTCTCTGGGTCTGTAGGTAGTTTTCTTTATGGGAGACTTTTTACAATGATTGAATTCCCTGCGTAGAGAGTCCATTATTTCACTGTCAGTGATTCCCAGTTTTCTAGAAGTGGATAATTCTGCTATTTGACGATATTGAAACTACATGGATGTGACCTTATTAATGTCCAGTCATACCTGAAAATAATCATACTGAAAACCCCTTAGAGATCATGTGTATAGTTTTCCTGTACTATCAATATCAGGCTTCAGTTTGATGTCATCAAGACCATTATCACACTGGTGAAACTACTGAAACTGAGGAAATGGTTACTACCTATGTATGCAGCAGTAAATATATTCTCAGTTAAGCCTCTCGGCTGTACTATTGGAGTAGGACTGAACATGCTCATAACTGATAGAGGAGCTTAGTTTCCTGGATATTTAATCTTCAAACAGTGAGGCTTATGTATCATGTCAGATGCAGTGATGGAATGTGGGTAATTGTTCCAGATGAGGAAGATGACAGGAAAGAGTTGTCTAGAATGTACTTTATTATAGTTAGTATAATTCACAGTGTAATCAATTCTGTATTCTGCATCTATGGTAAGTATATAGGAGACAGAAATCTTTAGTCTTTCTTTACCCAGTTGTTGCTTGTATTTATTATTTACCAATTTGGGGCTTTTGGCTAGATAATCTTCCCACAACAATTATTTACAGTTTTGAAAATTCATTTGGAATTTGAGATAGGTTATTCTATTTTCACATATTAACAATAATATCTCATTATAAAATGTTTTTCCAGCTGATGTAAACAGATATTTTGCTGCGTTATTTTGAATTGGCAAAGAATTAGAAATGAAATTTTTTCTTCTTTAACATACAAGAAATAAAAGAGCAGGAAGACGAATACCATAGCTCAGAACGCCTCCCCTTTCCTCCTTGTTTCCCCAGCTTTACATGATGAGCATGATGCCATATGGTCTGGAGTATTCCTTTGATAAGCTGCGGTCAGCTAGCCCGGCTGTGTCTCATCCCAATTTCTTGTGCACTCCCAGCCTCCTGGCTGCTGGAGTGAGAAGCAGAAAAGGCTTTGGCTCCGTGCAAGCCCTACTCAGCAGTAACAAAAACATTCCCATATTAGCAGCACCGTTTCCAACACGAATAGAAAGCAGAGCCCATGCTAGCTACTGTGAAGAAAATTAGCTCTACCACAGCCAAACGCAGCACAATGGGAAATTAGGAGTAGTTAATTATGTTATTCGTCTGAAGTTTTCTCGGTGGTTCATTGGAATATGACTAATTTCACAATTTTTGGCATTTTGTCTATTTAAATGGTATCATCTTAGCAAAACAGTTGTGATTTTGTCTTTTCTTCTGCATCCTTTTTTTTTTTTTAATTTCATGCACAACACTTGACATCTTATTGAATTCTCTTCAGGTTTTCATCATTAAACACTGCATGAGTATTTTGCATTAAACCTGCTAGTTGTCTCCTGCAATTAGTATTGGCTGTTTGTTCAATAGAATACATTGGTGGTTATCAATGATTCCTAATGCTATCTTAATACTGATATGTTGCAGATACTAATGGCAGACATCACTCACAGTTCTGGCTGAAAACCCTTCATTTAGTCCTAATAAAGAAAAAGTTAAATTCTCTCCTGTTTAACAATTGAAAAAAAAAAACTTCCATTATCAACCGCTTTGTCAAATCTTTTGGTAGTAATGAATTAAACCATTCACTGATTAAAATTCAATGGATAGGTTAAGATTTGGGTTTCTGTTGCAGGTAAATATGTTTTTAAGGAACAGTGAAACAAAAGAAAGTTGACATTGCAAAAGTGCAAAGATTAGGCCTCCATAAAAAACCAGAGGAGAGCTCCCTACAGGAGAGCTTGTTCTTTGTATAAAAGAAGATTCAGAATAATGACAATTTTTCTTACTGTTTATTTATATTGTGTTCACAAAAAACAAACTTTCTGTGTATTTTTAACAAGTAAATTGGGCTGTTGCCAAATATATATCTCACTAGTCCTCATCAGTGTATCCTTCTGATGGAAGCAGAGAAAAAAAAAAGAAAAATGGAAAACCCTTGAATACTAGCTAATTAGTAGAGCTTGAAGAAGCTACCAAAATATGGTGCTGTATGTTGTCTGTTAGAAAAAAATGTAAGAGCTCTTCAATATTGTCTGCTGTGAAACATCCCAAAGAAGTGTGAAAGAAACAAAATTGCAAATGATTATAAGAAAGGTAATTGAGTGTAGTACTAAAGTCTTAGAATACCAGACTTCTTGAGAAGAATCTGTTCCTTGAATAAACTCTGAAAAACTGGTACACCAAAAAAGGCATCAGGTACGTGAAAACAAAGTTTCAAAAATACTCAAACAAAATGGATTAGAGAGACTCCAAAAACTTGCAGATTCGACAATTTCTGAGAAATACAGCTATATGGTATTTTGACTAATTATGGTGCTAGATAAAAATACCTGAATTTTGAAATATTTAGACCAAAGATACTTTTTATCACTCTGTGCCAAAGTATGATTGACTGGTCTTTATTGTATATGAAGGATAGATTTTACATTTTTTATGTAGCTAGCACTTCATAAGGATTTCTACTGAAATTGATGTCTGAGCCCTAAGTGTGCTTGATGTGGAATGCATAAAGTATTCATGGATCATTAAACCCAACCAAACATACCAGTTATACTTCTGGATGCCAAAAGTATGTTTTAAATGCCTGAAAAATACCTGAACAGTATAAAAATTGGGAATTTGTCTGCTTTTTCCAGTGGGTCTAATAAAAGACAGTATGACCTACATTGCTAGTATCTTAACATTATTGTGTCTACAATAATGTCAATAGGACTAGTTAAACATATATACTGTCATTGTACCTCTCCTGCGAGGATGAAATGGCCAAATATACATATGACATAATCTTTAAATATTTGTGCTTTGCCCATTTTGAAAATTAAAATATAAACATTCTGGTAAAAAAATCTGTTCTCCCCATCATGCCACACAGTCAAAGCCTAAATCACTTTTGCTTTGTTTGATATGGTGTGTATATGCATGTATAAAATACATTAAAGGTCTTTGTTTTACTGTATCATGGAATTAAAAACCATGCCGTCTCTGTAATTACATTGTCCTTTGCCATCTCTTTAAAAAAGAAAAAGACTGTGTTCAAATTTTCCCCCTGTTTTATTTGCACCCTATTAACAACTGTTACTAGAGCTTTAATTATGCCCCTGTGATTGCAGAGATGCGGCTGACTTGTGTCATTTTCCTCCCAGGGGATGCTTTATAATTACCAGCATCCATCGTGGCTGCCTGTAAGCTGATGCTTTTTTATTACCAGTTCAATAATCACTGCATCCTTGTGAACATCTGCTCTACAAGCCATGCATCGGAGGTCCCAGTGCCTGTCACTCGATGCTCCCTTGCTGTGGTGACCCTTTTGCCCTCACCTTCAGTTTATATCTAATTTGCTTAGCAGAAGCTTCATCCAGATTGCCTCACAGGAACACAATTAATGCTCCAGATTTGCAAACAAAGAAATTTCCCCCCTTTTTTTCTTTTTTTGTCTTATTATCTTGATGTCATATCCTATAATTTGTATTCACAGCAGGGTGAATCAATATAAATCCCAGAAAAAAATATAGTATTTGGTTGGTTATCTAGCTTTATAATGAAAAGTAGGTAAGTGATGAGGATTTTTTCTCCATGAACATCCATATAGTAGTAGCAAATAAAAGATAAATATTAAGGCTTTCTGCATATATTTTCCTACAACAAATGTTGCAGAAAACAAGGAAATGTTATAATAACTTAAATGTTTTCTAATTAAGAATTCTTCCACAGAATGATTTAAAAGGCAGGTAATCACTACTTTTATAAGCATGTAACTGTTTATGTATGTTTAGATTTTTCTATGGAAGTACATAGATTCTGAGTGAATGTCCTTTGGTGAAAGAGGTTTATTGTTAGTTGCAGATATGGGTCATGTGGAGATGTCCAAAGCAGCTGGGAAGAGCATCAAGTTGTCTAGTTGGCTCTATAACACATGTGATCAAGCCTTCAAGCCGTGTAGATTTCTGCCAATGTTTATTTTTATATTGGCCTATCTTATCAGGCCTTCCGTAGTCAGGCAAGGTACAACAGACCTTCAAATGAATTGTAGTGGATAATGCATAGTACAAAATCAGTAATGTTAGTGTTTCTACATGATGCTGCAACTTACATGTCTCTGATTAAAGACTTTCATCTAACCTAGCAAAATTCCTAGAGCAGTGAACACTGATGTTATCTCTTAGAAAGAAGGATGCCAGAAAATTAGTAAGCACAGGACATCCATTTTGAAAGGCAGTAAAGTACTAATTGGAAACACATACTTCTACTTAGTGGCTATCTCTCTATAGTTTCTGGTAATTTCAGGCTTGTTTCTTGTTAGAGGGATCTATTTCATATAATAGCATGATCAATGGTTGTGAAACATTTTTCGGTATGTTTCTATAGAAATGCTCTAGATATGCATTTATTCAAAGGTTTGAATACAGCCTTCAAAGGGCTTATTACAATTCCCGTGAGCCAGTTCAAATGAATATAGCTGTAGCTACTGTGCCTAGGATGGGCCTGGCCATGAGCTAGAAGAGAAAGACTGTGATCATATGGCCATAATCCTGCATGGCAGTTTAGAGGGATTTGAAACTGAGACCAAGTCAGGGAGGCATTTGTGAGTACCTGCAGGAAAACAGAACCTCATAATATCCATCCCAATGGTGTGATATACACCCTGTCTATCTATGTGTCAAACTTTTCTGTCAATTAATTTGTTTAAATTCTGCCTAGACTGGATCTGGATGAGGGAGGGAGATTTTAATTACCTGTCTGAATATCTCCTATTTAAAACATTTTAAAAATATAATAAAAATTTTTTGTAGCGTGCAGTATACTACATTTGACTCTCCATACCTCATGGCCAATATGGTATGCTTCATTAAAAATTAATGGTCAAGATATTGTAATGAACTCTAGCAGCCAGAGGTCATAGGGCTCAAGTATAAAACAGAGATCATCCCAGCCTCCATCTTCATCCACACCAAAGAGCATAAGGGAAGCAGAGTTCTGCTCTGTACCCAACACTTCCAGACTTTATTTTGTCTCTAGCAGGAAATCTAGAAGAGTGTAGTGTATCTACACCAAATATGCAAATATATATTTTAAAAAACCCCAAATCACCGCAAAACCCGCCAAAAAGACAAAACTACTATATTGAAAACATGGCTGAAGCTCAGCCATGGCACCCCAGAGATGGCTCTTGCTTGTTTTGTGCCTGCCTGGAGGAACCTGACTGAAATCTGAAATCAAGCAAGGACCCTGCTTTGCAGGGAGATCTGGAAAGCCCGCCAAGGTGTCATTAGACCACAGAGCTTTCACAGCACCACTCGTGGCCCTCCCCTGAGCAAGAAGAGTGGCTCCAGGGCTGTAATTCACTCCTGGTGGGCATAACCTGTGTCCCTTGCCAAGTCTGAAAATAGAGTTTTGCTAACGGGTCCTGCAGCTGCTCTGGCTGCCAGCTGCCGCTGGTGAGGCGTAAATCTGCCTTTGTCTCTACTAGGTGCTCTGTCTCCCTGTCTCTTCATTATTTTCCAAAGGGAAAGCCTTCTCTGTGACCCAAAAGAGACACTCAACACTCTTAAAGAAACAGTGTCCTTGTGTTGAGAGACAAGCAGAAGCTCAAAGCACCTCTCCTCTAAGTAGGATTGCACTGCTCAGCTGAAACTTTATAGCCTTTGGGTTAAACAAAGCAGAGAAAAAATGCTTTCATTAACTTATTTATGGAAATACCTTGTCTGTATGACATTTAACACTTTTTATAGACTGTGAAGTGCAGAGTTTAGTCAGCTAGTTACTCGACTTGAATGGTTTTTCATCCTATGTTGACCAGGATGAAACAGCACTGTGTTTCAATACTATCTGTAGATGTCACTATCAGTACTTGCAGGAAATGGGTTGTTTTTTGAATTTAATGCTCAACTCCATAAGACTTTTCAAATTAGGTGATTGCTCTTGCATAATCTTGTTTTTATTCAAGACATGTTACATGATGAAACAGGATTTATCATTCTAAAAGTGGTAATTTTTAAAAAGCTGATTTTTTTTCCTTTGGCTTCATATTGTTAAGGACTTCAACAAATGCAGTTCTTTATAACCTTTTAATCTATCTTCCATTATGGAGATGTTTTTACTATGACTGCAATCCATATACTTGGAAGTCACGTACATGAGGCCACTTTTCCAGAAGACGTAAATCCCTTTGAAACCAGCTGGACGTAAAGAACTTACTTTTTGGCTAAATAAAATGACAACTTTAGAATCCTAAGAATAAACAAATGGTGATAAGTAACCTGTCTCAATTTCGCTAACCACTATAATTTCAGAAAA
Organism: Aleadryas rufinucha; assembly: GCA_013397815.1. NCBI lineage: Eukaryota > Metazoa > Chordata > Aves > Passeriformes > Aleadryas > Aleadryas rufinucha. The sequence continues at coordinate 119,894 of VZTH01011697.1, forward strand.
TTGTTGTTAAGGATGATTATTGGATTTATTAATTAATCTTTTGCCATCAGAACTAAGAAATTGGAAAATATTCAAAACTAGATTCAAGTTTCACAGTTTGATAATGAACTAACAGATCTCAGAGAATCATGAGGTGTGACTGATCTCACAGTAATTGTTGAGTAACTGAATACTAGTCTTTAACAAACAGAATATAAGCTCTTAGGTAATACCTCATTTCTATTACCAAACACTGGATAACAAAATAGAATTTATTTTGGTAACTTCCAAATATAAGTCTGCTCATTATAGTTAAAATAGTTTTATGGTCTGCAGGACTAAATATAATAAAATTGACAAAATGCTGAGTTCTAGTTGCTGTTTTGATATTTATTTTATGTAGCTTTTCTTAGGCAAGCTACACATATTTCTTTTATTTAATTTTTTTTCTATCCATCAAAAAAAGGTATGCTTCATAAACATTCATAGTATTTATTTGTGTCAGGTGTTGTGATAATTACCAAAAATTTGTTCATTTTTTAGTAGAGTCCTCCTAAAATTCTTTAGTGAATCATGTTCCACTTATTATATTCTATTGATCTTTAATTTTTAAAGAGTATTTTGGAGTAAGATAAACTGAACTGGTCTCTGAGAAATAACATTATGTATATAATTATTAGTAAAAACAGAATTAATAATTTAGAGTTAGATGTTGAAAACACTGGTTTGGCACACTGATTTAACATGGTAACCCATTTATAATGTTTGTTCTTGTTTCTTCCAATTTGAATATATGTAAATTATTTGTAAAGCAACTTCTTCAAACTTACAATGCAAGTGGGCCACACATATTTATAAGAGAGTTTATTGACTTGCATGAATAATTGCTTTAATAATTTATTAGAGATCTCTGAAGACGTGACTGTTAAGTTTCTTACAGGATATATGGCAGATGGGTGCTCTTTAGAGTATAAAATTTGGAAATAGTAACACTGTGATGCACATACACACACACACAAATAAATGGAGAGAAAGCAGCCTGGAGTGTAACAAGGATAAAGAACACACATATATGATTTTAGAAGATTTGGTCTTACAAAGTAAATTTTTTTAAATGGTAAGTATACTACAGTTAAAAAACCACAGAGGTTGCCTGAGAAGACATTCTAATTTCCTAAAAATAATCATTGGACATGATGTACTAGAGATCATCGAAGACTCAAAAAACCTAACATAAAAATAAATAAATTTTCCATAGGATATTGAATAAAACATAATTAGCTACATAATAGAAAGTCAGATTTAATTTACAAATATGAAATAATTGTTTTAGCACTAACTAGATAGTGAGTGTTGAATGATGTGAGCAATGATAGCTGTTAGCAAATAAAAAGACTGAAAGTTGCCAGAGAAAAATCACTACCATGATTTTACTGTTGACAATGTCTGATGGTAGAACACAAAGAAAATACCATGGGAAAAAAAGTTTAGTAAACAAACTAAACTGCACAGCAGGACTTTTTAAAAATATTCTGTTCATTTTAGTCATATCTTGTTAATCAAATGCCCCGATGATACCTATATCCCTATCTTTTAGGTGAATACAAACTGAGGGATTGGGCATTTTTCTGTACATAAATAGGTGCTAATGGGAAGAAAGACTGCTACTTACAAAGCAATAAAGACAAGGTAATACCCTTCCTGAACTCTGGAAAAAAAATAACTTTATAAAGAAGGAATTATAAAAATGGAAAGTATATTACAATTAAATTGTGAAATAATAGCACTGAATTAAAGCCTATGAATTTGTGAAGACATTTGGAGAATTTTATTTTTTCACAGTGTTACTTCATTTCCAACTGTATTTGAAAATTTCTGGTATCACAAGAAAAACTTGAGCATCTAGTACAATGTTCAATACTACACATGCTACATTTCTTTTCATAAAGCCAGTTTATTGAATGAGCTTGAAACAGGAAGATATCTATACTACATACAGATAGGGACAGATTTCTAATTTATTGGAGGCAATAATTATCTGTCTACTGACTCAGATGTGCTTTTGATCAGGTCTTTTGATACTCTTTGCTTTCTTGTACTTCGTGCATGTAACTATTGCCTGCTCTCATTACTTTAATATAAAGACCCTTAAAGAATTCTCCCTTTAGATTAATTTTTTCTCTTTGTAATATATGGAGACAAATCCTAGAAGTTTATTTAACTTAGAGCAGTGCAATGTCAATCTTCTTCCAAAAGTGCTCTACAAACACAGTTATGACAAGCCCTTATGTTACTTGAATAAGCATTCAGATGGCTGCTCTCTGCAAAACAAGCTAATACACACAACATTTGACAGCAAATAAGTAAAAAAGCAAATTTGTAACATTTTTCCTCTAAGTCGAACATCAATTTTGGAAAAACAATCCTTTTCCCACTTTTAAGTGGAAGAGAAATTTTCCTCATCTACAAAGACTGGTCTGGTTTTAAGTCAAAATTACTCCCCTTTGTCAGAAAACAGATCCCATTCTAACTATACAGATGTCTTTATTTCTGCAAAACATTGGAAAGGATTGCAATCTGAAGTAGGGATATCCTAGACTACATTTTCATTAACTGAATTATTCATCCATTTTACAGAGCATCCTACATGATTTCTCCTTTTCCTTCACTAGAAAACAACATCTTCTTGCACAATGATTATTCAAATGTTACCTAAATGTTATTAAATGCTTTTCTTCTTCTATGTGCAGTACATATCTCCTGTACTAAAAGTGTAGAATCCTTTCTAGAGAAATTTGTGGTGAATATGTCTTAAAACCAAGTGAAATCTGTCAAGTGTCTCTTCAGCAGCCCATTTAGAAGTCATTATTCATGGACTTGAATGATAATTTCTCCAGCTGTTGAGAGTATCTTTAATTGGGCACCAAAACTCAGACCAATAGAAGTATTTATATGACAGATTCTCAGGATATGGATAAGTAAGGTTCTGTAACAACTCATAAAATTTAAAACTGAAATGTGAGAAATCGGTCACATGAACATATAAAAACATCCTCTACATGAAGATTTCCCATGTTAAAGGACCAACAATATGAACCCAAAATCATTTACAATAAATCAACTAAATCCAAACAGTTTTCTGAAATATTACAGAGTGTGTTCCAGTGTCTTTTCTTAAAAAATAAAAGTTTATTTGATGGGAGAAATGGAAGTGTTCAGAAAAGCAGAGCTGAATTATGGCAATGCCCTAGCCAGAGCTCAGGAAACAAGCAAATTACATTACACTTTCTGAAAAAAATAGACTTCAATATATCTGGGATTTTTAGTGAGACGAGAGCATATACATTTTGTTCATGCTTTCATGACCCTTTTTAAAAATTTTGCTCTTTTCTTTCTTCCCTCACCCCCAAAAATTAAAATCTGCAAGCAATACTGTGCATTGACTGCAGTATTTCACAGATATGCTGGTATAGTGGTTTCCTAACTGCAAATTAAAATATTCAGATATTTAACTTCCCTGGAACCAGAGGTTTAGATCTTGTCCAAGTTAACTCAGATCATTAGTTTTCAAAAGTGGATGCACTGAGTGCAATGTTAAAGGCAGTTTGTAAAACCGAATTAAGGTATTACAAGTGCAATTCCAAAAAAAAATTGCAATTAACAAAAGAACAACAACAAAAGACACAAAATTTTAGGAAAAAGTTGTCTGATTTTTTGGCAGTATTCAGTGGCTTCTGCACAAACTGGAAAACTACAGCCAGTTTTAGTATTGCAAAAAATACTTATCTGATCACCAAAATGAGCAATAACTATGAAGAAACCAGGCTATCTGTACAAAGTAAATAATACAAATCAAATGAAATTTTAAAAAATGGCTCTTCATGTTCCCTTCATTTACTATGATGTTACAAAACAGGATTGTCTCCAATGAACTAAGTGCAGTATAAACCAGCTTAGTAGTGTCAAATACAAGCCAAGACTAAGAAAGTCTTGACAATACTTTTTGCTACCAACATCAAGCAACCTGCTTGTTTCATCAGAGCCATCATTCTTACTTTCTTAATAAGCGGTAGTAACTAGGCATTATTTGAATAATCTTGTGAGGTTGCATACTTGTGAATTGAAATCCTGGCAGAAAAATTAAAACCTGGCCATCAATAAAGAGAAAAACTCTTAACTCATTTTTTCTGCTGCTCATGTTTTTCTATATCTCTGTTTACTTTAACATTAGAATTGACAGATAGTTGGGATATTCTATATTTCTTTGGCTAAACAATGTATTCTATTTGATTAACCTGTAAAAGTTGATGACAATTCAAGAAATATTTCTTAGAGGAATCATAGACTTTCTTCTATGTTATATATATGTGTGTATATATATATAATTATGTGTAAAAACATGAGGTAGCTGTTGCCAAAATCAGCAGTTTTCATCTTTTATATTTTCTACGAAAACTGTAGCTCCTCAGGCTTAGAACATATACAATTTAAAGTATCCCATGCTACGCTTTCAGGTAGACCAACATCCTTGAAATTTTGAATATTTTAATTTAAATGTGTTTAAATGTGTTTTCTGAAACACGTGGCTCAAATACACCCCATCTGTTATTTCTTGGAATGAAATAGGCCCTGTCCCATACCAAAGTTAGCAAATATGTATAAATACAATTATTTAGATTTTAATTGCAAAATTAAATCAAATATATTGCTGGAAAATGGGAAATGTGATTTATTGCCCTTGTTTTTTCTCCAAAACAACCCAAGTACCTTAATCACAGTAAATAAATTGATTTTTGACATTAAATTATTATCAATCTCCCAAGAAGAATGAGTGTAAAATAGCTTATACAGAAATGTTCACTTATGTCTCTTCATACTTGTTGAAGCATTGTATTACAAATCTGTCTTAACCATTCATTTTCATAATAAAAACACCCTTCCTTTTATAGCAATAGGGATGGAGGTAGTACCTTTTTTTTTGTATCTTTGGATCAGTGAAGATCCTGTTTTCTCTGATCTGAAATATGCACAGTGTCACCAGAACAGTTTCCATATAGTACTGAACACTGGGTAAAAATAAAGGAATTGCATTTTATGTATTACAACACATGTTGTGTATTTGTACACAAAAGTATTATATACTGTAACGTAAACATAATTAGGGATGTAATTTACTCTAGAGTTTGCAATAGATTTGGAACTTTTAGAAGTTAGTAAACACTAGTAGGAAAAAATCCATTAAGGAAGAGATTGTGCCAGCAGAGAGTTATTTGTGTAATTAATATAATATAATAGGTTGCGATATTATTGTAACATTACAGTATAACGGTTGATTGTAATTGGTCCTATATATCTTTAGATTGTATAATAAAGTTTTACTATAAAAGCACTATAAGTAGAAATACATTGAATTTATGTATTTTTCTTGAAAAATGGAAACAAAATTAGGTGGGATTTTAATGTAGAGGAATTTGTGCTCACTAGGGATCTGTTTCTAAACAGGAAAGTCAATGTGGTGGTGAAAACGGCTGAAGATTTCCAGGAAAAGGCATTGTTCTCTTTCGGGAATAGGCTAGTTTAAAGCCTTCCTTTGAAGGAGGGGGAAGTTATTTAGCCCAGGCGGGAATAGAAGGTCAGTCAGAGTGAATGCTAAAGATTGAAGTTGGTTGCTGCACAACTGTAGAAACTTTTATAATTTTTTAATAGAAATATCTTGCTAAGTAGCATTTTGGCATTTTCTCGTTGTAGGGACCTGGAATAATTCCAATTCATGTAATTACATTGTTACTTACTCTCTCTCTCCCTGAGTTTCAATTACTTTCATCATCATTCTTTCACATCCTGTCCAGAACTACCAAAGGTTTCTGTATTAACAGGACTTATGTGCTAAATAGAGCTAGTGACAAGGACTTTTAATCTGTAATAGTTGTTTAAAGAACAGAATCATGCAAACAAAATGAGCCTCATTTTTTTCCCAATTATTTGGAAAATAAAATTGGTCTAAGAAGAAATGTAATTTAAACAATTCTTTTCTTCTTAAGTTAAACATCATATTTGACCCAAGTGATCCCTTTTCAATTTTATGGTCCACTGAAACTTTTGTGACCAGCATATTTGGAATTAACAATGAAACAATTATTTAAATTAATGGAATTTCAATCTAGATATGATTTCATTAGACAAAGAAATATTCTCAATGGATTATTTGGTATTTTATGGTGCCAGTGGCAATATATTGGAAGGGACTGAAAACTAATCTGGGAGGTGACACAGCACTTGCACTGTAGCCCAGTTGAAATGAGGCGCCATTTTCCCTATACTGGTGCTAATGTAGACCTGAAACCCCTTAGTCCTCTGGCACACTAATATTTAAATAAAGCCTAAACATTTAGCTGGAGTTACCCACACGGCTTAAGTATACAAAATCCTTTAAAGTTAATGGCAAAGTATCACTCAACTTCAGTAAAGACGAACTTGCCTCCATCATGTTGAGATACAAGACATGGTTACTGCTGCAGAGCAGTGTGATGTCAATGAGAGCAGGGGGATGCTAAGGGAATGCAACAATCCCAGATTTCCCCTTCTGGAGGGAAATTACTGTGATCACTAGGGAAAATAAACTGCTACTCTGGAGAAATTCAGGCCCAGGCTAACAAGGGAGTTTTCAGCATTGAGAAACAACTCATCACAGTACTAACTTTGTAGAACAGATTTCACCTAAAACATATGGAAAGCAAATCAGTAAATAGTTCTTTCTCTTTTAAATGATACTCAGAAAGTCAGCATTTTAAAAACAAAAAGAAATTTGTATTTAAAATGTCAGAACATATTTTCAATGTGTATTAAGAGCAAAGAAAATCAAACACACAGAAATTTGAAACTTACTATTTCTCTGCAACCTAAGGCATCATTTCTCTCTGATCTGATCTGATCTGGTCTCAATGAACAGTTTTCTAGGTACAGTAGAATAAGTAACAGAGAAAAAGGCAAATTATGGTACATACCTCAAGATATTGTTGGGAATGTCTTCTTTGAAAGCCAGCAGCACTTCTATTCAAAGCATTTTCAATTGCTAGCTCATCCTTTCTTATCAAGATATTTTTCCTTTAGTTATGCCTGTGAGTCCGAGTTCAGTAGCCCACAGATCTCTATACTTATTTTCAGGCAAGCACCATAGTAATTCCCAAAGATACAAACACAGCAGTTTCACACGGCAATGCTGCAAGTGTCATCTACTTCCAAAACTGTATGTGTTATCTCAACGTTACAGGAGAAGTCCATTTCTTAACAGTGAAGCATGGGGTTTATATGTTATGTTGCTAATGTGATGCATTTAGTCTGAATTATAATAATCTGACTTCACAAAATATCCTAAATATCTTGAAATGTAACCACAGTAGACATGCACATCAAACATATATCGCTAAAGAAAAGATTTTAATTGAACAAACCCTAAATGAAAGCAATTCAAAAGTTTTAAAGAAGCTACTGTTAAAAATATTCTTTGTTAACCCTAGATGAAGACATTTATTGTGGCATACATACTTCCAGAATGGATTTTTTCCTCTTCTGTATTTAAGTTATCTTATTGATGACACCAACTCATTTTTATTTTCTAAATTATAACACTAATTGGGATAAAAGAAACCTCAGATTCTTACCAAATAAATATATCTTCTGTTCTCAGTTTTGTGCATTTCTGCACTGGCCTTATTTGCCAACAGCAAGAGTAACAACACATTTTAAGAGTCACTATCCCAGAAAGAGCCAAGCAGTACAGTATTTCCATGCTTATCTCCACAAGACCATAAATTATTTCTTAGTAACTAGCTAAATATGTGGACCTAAAAAACCTCCATCTTCTGAACTTTTCAAAGCTGAAAAAAATGCTAGTCCTATCCTGAAATCACGAACATATATTCTGTTGTCAACTAAGCAATTTTTAAGGAGAATTAAAGGGCTCTTCTACCTGTACTCTGGAAATAAAACAGTAAGAACGCTAACCTAGTTTGGAAACCAGTTCATGATGTAGATGTTTCCAAATATCATCTCCTCCTAGGATCTGTAGCTGGAATGGAGAGCAAGCATTGTATCTCTACAGAAAATGTATACAAGATCAAAAGATTTCCAGCTATTTCCATATACAGCTTGCAGGAAAAACAGACCCATATTTTACCAGAATCTGTTGGGTGATATGCTTTTATGAAACATTGCTTTTGACTTATTGCTGGTTTCCCTCAAGCATCTTTTCGTCTGAAAGCTCATAGCCAACTGCACCCACTTCATCGGCCCTGATGTCCTCAGTCCTGATTTTCTGTACTGGTTTACTCAGTTCTGAGTGCTGTCTCCTCTGCTGATGATTGCTCAGAACAAATTTTCTGAGAGGGATAAGAGCTGCCAAGAAGCAGTTTAGTGTCTGTCTGACAGAAAATTTATGATGAAAGCATAATATAGCTTTTGTTATGGCTGCGTGCTTCATTTCATTATGGCTGCACTTCAAGCACTTGCCTGCCTGCAGAAATTCTAGCTGCACTTTCTGTTGTACAGAGGCTTCAGAATGTGGTGTTCATGTATTGCAGGACATTTGGGAAACCTAACATTAGTCTTAACAGCTACACTGAGAAAAAAATTTCAAGCTAATCAGTGTTCATGGCAGGGAGGTTGGAACTAGATGAACTTTAAGGTCCTTTCCAACCCAAACCATTCTGTGATTATATGATTCTAAGCTGATATTTTCCCAGTAATGCTACAAACGTCTGTACGTCATCTAAATTTTTGAGAACATTTTCCATTGTTCTTTGTACTGCAATAGCTTGAATAACTCCATTTGAATGATATGTTGAATTGTTTTGACTGGAAAGTGGCCTGTCTTCTAAGGCTCATGAGGGAGATGGTAAGAAAGTCTTGAGGCTTCCAAAGGTAACTTGAAACCTTACAACAAAGTAATTAGCAAGAAATATAGACAAAAAGGAGGCAGTATCCAACTTCTGGTATCCACATTTGAGTGTGCAACTGCCAACTGGCCTGCACTGAAAGCACCACTAAACTTGAGGAGCATTTAAAATGTGTCAATGGGAAACACCACTCATATTAATCAACTTTATTTGCATACAAGGTGAATAATGCTGATCTATGTCCATTTAGGGTTTTTCCTCTCATTCTCTCTGTACCAGTCTGTATGAAATGAATGTTATGTTATCATTAAGATTTTTCAAATTCTTGCAAAGATGCATTGGTGCATCTTCACGGTTGGCCATGAATGATAAGTTTACATTAACATGTATAGTCCCCACATTTTGGGAACTATATTGAAACTGACTTTGTTCTCCATTAACTGTTTTCAGGCAGCAGTGGTGGCTCACCCGTCCCTGCATGTTGCATAGTTTGGTTCAGAATTTGTTCCACCAAAAAAAAACCTTCTAGTTATGGCAATACTGAACTGCCAAAACTCTTTCCAGGGTCCCCACCTGTGAAGAAAATGGATGGACAATAAAAGAACAACAATTTAGAACTTTGAGTCATTATTTCCACTGATAATGTTTAGGTTAAATAATGGGAAGTATACCCATGCCTACACAAAATACAACTAACTGCTTTGCATTTCACTCAGCCCTTAGAATATGCCAGTATACCCAAGCATCTCAACATCACTAACCTCTGTAAAATGCCATACGAAAAAGTGGCCTAAACAAATGAAATGTTGATCTGCCTTTTATTAATTTCATTTTTTATCTTCCTGTATACAGACGTTTGACAGCTGTGACATTCATGGGCAATGCATTTGAAAAAGAAGACATAAATATTCAGAGACATATTAGAATGCTGTTCAATGTAAGCACCTGTCTACTTAGTGTTGACAGAAAATCATTTACTTTGCTTTATGCATGTTCTCTCCAGAGACTACAGAGGTCCTATTTTATTTAAAGAGCTGGTCCCAACACCAGTACTAGCTCTTGAAAATGCAATATATACATCTAATTATATTTATTAAGGAAACAACTTTGGTTTATATTTTTAGTAATACTGAAACAATTTTTTCAACCTCTACTTCAGAATTTCCTTCCCTGGGGAAATGAAAGGAGAAAGGGGAAAGGGAATGAGGAGTAGAAAAAGTATGACCTCATGATGTCTTTAATTACAACATCACAGAAGATGACACAGAAAGAAAAGTATAATGAAAATTGTATATTAAAAATATGTAATGTAAAAGGGATCACTGCCCAATTTTCCTGATGGCCAATACTCATAGACTTCTGCTAACTTTAAGAATTGACATAAATAAAGCTAATTTAAATATTTTTTAAAAGGGAAATAGGTACTCAATGTCAGGGTATTTTGAAAAAAAGAACCTTCAAATATTATGAAATGTAGGAGTTTTTCTGCTTTTTGATAGTACGCCAAAAGACTGGTGGAAATAAGACTCATCTGATGACTGGGACTGCTAGAGCTCTCTAAAGCCAACCAAAAAAAAAAAAAAAAAAAAAAAAAAAAACCCAAAAAAAAAAAAAAAAANAGTGTAGAGGTAAGTTTAAAATAAAACAAACAAACAAACAAACCAACAAACCACAAAAAAAAAAAAAAAAAAAAAACCACCCCAATCTCCCCCAAAATCTCTGTCCTGAGCACAAAAAATACACACATGAGAAATCTGGAAGTCATGAATTTTAAGCCTGAGAGAGTAATGACTCCCACAGAATGTACTTCTGCAAGGAGGGACAATCGTTTCACAATAAGGTTCTGTTTTCCACAACAAAGAAAGAGTATGATGAGTGCCAGGTCAAGTTTGTACAGACAGTAAGTGTCTCACACCATCTTGTGGGTTTTTTCTTTTCCTTGGATGAGGTGGAGATTTTGGTACATTCACATGAAAATGACCTTTAAAACTGAGTATCCAGACTCGGAATTGGAGAGGAGAG
>VZTH01011697.1:130928-162225 GCA_013397815.1 Aleadryas rufinucha
AAAGGAAAGGAAAGGAAAGGAAAGGAAAGGAAAGGAAAGGAAAGGAAAGGAAAGGAAAGGAAAGGAATAAAGCTCTGAACAAACACAGCCTAATTTTTGGCCCAAACACTTCACTCCATTTTATTTCACCTGAAATGTGAGTATGTAATGATGTTAACTCAGCCCTGATCACATAGCGTGGATGAGTGGGGGAGGTCTGGAGAGAGCATAAAATTCTTGGAAGCATCCTGCGACGCCACAAACCCTGACAATGCTGCCACCTATGGACCGAAAGTGCCAACATCAGCTTCACAGAGCCGTTCGCAGGGACGCTCAGCGATGAAAGGAGCAGAATTGTACGAGCAAATTCAAACTCCTGCACAAGCTTAATTCACCTGGTGAACTGATGGAGCGGCTACTTTGGTTTATCTAGTTCAATGCCTTTATATAATTTAATTAGGATCATCACACAGCAACCTAACTTGTCTACAGAAATTATGAGCTGCAACTCCAGACCCCATATGAACTCTTTTGCTCAATTAAAGCTAAGTAGATTTTTACAGAAAGATTTTTTTTTCCCTTAAAGTGCACACAAGGAGCAATGGAGCATGATATGCCTTTTTTCACATTAAGGTAATTACGTAAAGGCAGTAACATCAAAAATACTTGCTGAAGTCCAAAATTTACACTGCCATTGCAGACATTTAAACCTGTCATTTTAAAGATGTTGGCACAATTTTCCTATTCTATGGAAGAAACATGGGTGAACAGACTGAATGCCTTCAGATATCTTCATGTCACTCTCCTAATATTAGCACTTAATACTAAAACACTGTGATAATCTAGAAAATTAATTTTCTAAAATCTGTTTGGGAATAACCATCTCTATTTACACTTTTAATTGTTTTTCCATTTATACATTATAGATATTTCATACAATAAATCGGCACTGCTATTTTATTGCCACTACTGGCAAGTTCTCTCCCTTTTCAATCTTACAGTCCTTACTAAGAAGCTAATTCTCCTACCTGGAGGAAAGTAGACCCTAAACAGATTTACTTCTCAACTGTTTAAAATAAAATAAATTTTTAAAAATAAAATAAAATAAAATAAAATAAAATAAAATAAAATAAAATAAATATTCCTCAAGTAATCTGCCAATGCTTTACTGTTATACAGCAAATAAAGCAAGATGAATACGGTGCAGTAGAGAACAAGCTGGTAGGCTCGTCTCTATGTATCCATGGAGGGGCTGAGGATCACAGAAAGTGATCAAATCTTAGGTGCCACTTTCTACTCCCAAAGTTATCTCTGCATATTGCATTACAATCATTGAACAAAACTCAGAAGCAGAAACCTGATAGAATTCAAAGTAGGCAAAAATTGTGCTGGCAGGCAGACTCCAAAAAAGATAGGATTTCTGTAAGTTATTGGCTATCTGTAGATCCTTGGAGAACCTACAGGGGGTTTTTGAGCACCCTTTCAAAGCAACTGATGTTCCCAATGTGTTGCACCAGAACATTAAGGTAAATCATGATAATACTTGCTATGTCCAGGTGAGGTGTTTGGAAACAAGCACTTGTGGAGAGGACGGGAGAAACAGCATGAAAGGAAACATTTAGAAACACTTTGTCTGTGTTTTTTCAGACTGTCCTGCCTATATCATGTCCCCATTCTGATGATTTCTGTCTTGTACATTTCAAGCATCAATCTGCAAAGTAGTCAGTTCTACAGTCTCACACATTTTTCCATATTTTCCATCTTTCCCATCTGAGCACTAGTCAGGTAACTCTCTATAATGGCATTAAAGTACTTGGGAACTACCCCAATTAAAGTAAATTTTGTTCTCATTTATTTTTATACTACCCATGCACCAAAGGAAAGGCCCTGATATAGCTAGCAGAATAAAATTAGCATCGGTAGGCAATATGGAATGGCGAACCAATCCTACATACAAACTGAGTAAGAAGCACTTGAAAAGTTAGACTATCTTCTTCTATATTTTCTTGAAAGTAATTCTGGAGTTGTTTTTAAACATATTCATTAGGAGCTTCTTATTTATTATGCACATGCATAAAAGTGAGAAGAGTTATCCTATTAAAATCAATAGAAGTACTCCTGTGATTAAAATTTCATTTATGGAAATAGGGCCTTACATTCTACATACACTTCCATTCAATATGTGCATATTGTGAATATTAAATAATGTTAAATTACTCCCTTTTTCATAATAGAATCAGCTTGACAGTTACAATGTTCAAGCACTAAGCAGCACATATTACAATGGCAGCTCCCTATCAAGCAGTAATTTTTTTCCTTTTAATATTCTTGAAATTTAGCTCTTACAAGGAGGTGAAATGATTCTGTCTTTGAAAAGTAATTTGGCATACTCCTTTAGACTTTACATCTAGTCAGTAAGACTCTACTCTCTCATGTATCAGTACCTTTGAGTAACATGAGTTTGTTGAGTCTTGCTGCTTCTCAGTTCTCTTAAGGAGCAGAGTGAGGATGGAGAAATCAGTTCATCCTAGATTCCCATTTGAGAATAATAAATGGGGCCACCACCTTCACCTTGACCATCACCGTAGAACTTTTTTTTGTTTCCACGGCAGTGGAGTGGAAGGTTGGGAGGAGTACAAGAAGACAAACAATCTTGTCTTTCACTTCCCATTAGACACTGGTTGATCTGGTTTTCTTCCTGGGATTAGAGTACTAAAGGTGAGGGTACAAATAGAGATCTTCACTGCATTCTTCTTGGGCACCACGACAGGTCTAAGGTCTCCTTAATCATTTAATGAATTTGGGAGTCCATAGATTTAAGAGGTGAAAGAAAGAATTGCATGACTAGTGGTAAAGCTAGTAGATACTGAATACAACACACCTTGCTTTCACAGCTATGATTTAGGCAAACAAAAGGAGATCAACGACAGTTCCTGAACACAACTCTTTTAGGAATTAGGTATTGGGGCAGACAGTGAGCTCAGAAATTCTGGGACAGGGTCAGCCCTGGTGTCTTTTTGCTGGAGGTGTCAGGTGTGTAGTCTTCCAGGAGTATAGATTTCCATGGGTGTCCCATGGCTAATTAAAATCCCCCTACTCCTCAGGGTGTGATTAGAATTTCCTACCTTCTGAAAGACAAAACAGAAAGGTGAAATTATTGCACTCCTGCCACCTGAGGGTTAGTACAGTGTTTCTGTAACTCAAAACCAGATTTTATCTGTAAAGAATCAGGATTTGGAGGAAAGATGCATTCGAAAAAAGAAAAAGGATAAGACATATAATCTGTGATTCTATCAGTTGTGACTATCTGACAGCTCATAGGAATGTCACAGTAAACAATCCAAAGAGAATAATAGAATCATAAACATTAAAGATAGAAAGGTCCATTTTTTAATGACTGTTTTGTTGTAGTGCATTATTATATATTAGCCAGTCTATTGTTTCCCCATCTTATTTTGTTTTTCTCCAAAACTACATTCTTCATAGATTTTCATCTAATAGATCTAAGTTAAATCAGTCTGCTTTACCAGATAATATAACAATTCTGTAATTACCATTCTTGTCTGAAAAGATGACCTCATTGGACTTCAGAAATGGTTACCTATATTTGATTTAGGTTGGGTTAAAAATACAGATTAACTTAAATGAAACGCTCATTATTAAAAACTGAACACTGTGGATAGGAAGTACTGAAAAAGTAAATACTTGCATTTATGACTTGTTGTATGTAGGAGTAACAACTCTTTTAAATACTAGCTTGATTTAACCGTAACAAGTGCACTGATGTAAATATAATAGGACATTCCTAAGGGGAATTGCAATTCTAAAAAAATTTAAAAATTCCGTATTTACTACAATAAATGTTATGCAAAAAAATTTTATAGCTACCAGAAACATAGAAAATACTATACCCAAAGCTAGAAAACTGTTCCAGTACAAAGCATGACTAATATATAACCTCCCAAATACACAGTATATCCCTAGTAAAGATATAAATTATGGTTGCAAATGAGACCACAAACAAAATTTTGCTCAAGGCATGAATCATAAATTCAAACAATAATCATCTCCTGCATGAGGCACAACTACTTTGTTTACTTCTTATACCCTGTTTCCTAAACATGAAGATGAAAGTAGGTCAAGTAAATTTAGCATCTTTTCACATGAAGTATGTTATGATAGCGGGTGGCATAGCCTAATTTACAATTACATGAGTTTACATGAATATGAAAATATGTGTTTTCACTGTGCTGTGTCATTACACATATTGACATTTTACTCACAATGACACAGAATCATAGA
This sequence comes from Aleadryas rufinucha, assembly GCA_013397815.1. NCBI lineage: Eukaryota > Metazoa > Chordata > Aves > Passeriformes > Aleadryas > Aleadryas rufinucha. The sequence goes on from VZTH01011697.1 coordinate 135,210, forward strand.
AAACACCCAAGATTTGGAGAAGGGAGGGAGCAGAAAGGGAGGGAAATATTTACCACAATTGCAGCCTGAATGAAATATCAATTTATTAGGAAAGACCTTAGTATGATGTTGAATGTTATTTTTATAACTGCTCATAGGTATGTCTATGCAGTGAGTTACAAGGGAGGAAGAGGGAAACTGAGAAAGCACTGGTTTATTTAATTTCTAAAAAGTTTCAATTTTGTTATACCTATTAATCAAGAAAAAGCTTTTCTGAGAAAATTTCAAAATTTAACAGCCATGTTTCTTAATATTGTATCAAAATGCAAAAGAAACTTTAAATCAAAAGTTGGAATCAGAAATTTTGTTATTCATCATTCTACCATGAAGTTTCAAGTGTAATTAATTTAGAAAACTTACTTGAAATAAATGTTTTGTTCCATTGTAATGATTTTCTTTTATGGAAGGCAAAAGGATTTCAGTGTGGATGAAAAACATTATTTCTGGAACAAACAAGTTCAAAAAATGTTTCTCATCAGTTGTGGATGAATATCTTTCTGGGATACTAGTCTATCAAGACCAGAATACAGCTTGTTTTGCTAAACTAAGCCTGGTTATTTATCCAACTTTAATGGAATAAAAGGTACTTCAAGCAACATAAATTCTGTTTTCAAAGAAGCATCCTTATCTGCATATATGGGTGGATGAATAAGCATATTTGATAAAGAGCAGAAGAATGGGAGAAGCTGTTTCCACATAAATCAGTGTATCACCTTAGTTGTAGTAAGTATTTAACAAAATGCTGGGTTCTAGTACACGTTCATATTGTCACAAGTCTAAGTCTCGTAGAAATTGCAAAAAGAGTGGATTTCTTCTTGAACCACAGAGCTTAAAGCTTCAGCTCAGCAACGTACTCTGAAATTCACTCATGGTCCAGGAACCAAGTCACATGTTTGAGGTAAGTGTGAGGTGAAATGCTTTGCTGAGGTACAGGCACTAGTGGCTTCCTGAACTAACACAGCCTGTCTGTTAAACTGTTCTGAATTCCTGAAGAAACTTGTCCATATTAAGAGGCATCCTATTCTAATTAGGCTTCATTATGACTTGTTGCATTATTTGAATATGACACAGCCACCTCTGTGTTTTGAAATGTGGAATGAAGTGACTTTTTACAGTTGAGACCTTGTCTACAACTTCAACCAAAACCACTTTTTTCCAGTCAAGTTATAAAATGCTAAAACCAGGGAATTAGAGCTAAAAAATTGTAAATTGAAAAAAAAAATAGGCAACAAATCTTTTCTTTTAGTTTGATCAGAATAATCCCAAATAACTAATGAGAAATGTAATCATATGTTTACTGTTTGCCACTGCAGATGAACTAACACAAAGTTTTGCTGTTTTTAAGACTTACCCAAATATTATGTAAAAAAATTTAGTCAGACTCTCTCTATATATTTTAATTAGCAGAAAGAATAAAGAGACTCTACTAAAAAAGGTAAATAATATTACGCAGTTGTTTTATATTTCCAGTGTCTGAGTAACTTGATTTTATAAAGAAAAAGTTGCTGAAATCAGACACGTAATACTCTGTAATATCTATCTTAATGAAGAGATTTTACCATGGGCTACTTCTTTTTCCATCTGCAATTGTTTTACATGTCTATGGCAATTTCAACAATTACTTGCTGAAAAAAAAAGCACCACTGGAATGCTGTACTTTTACTTCTTGTTGCAATGAGGCAGCTGAAAACAAGGCCAAGCAGCAACAAAACCTGAGGAGTCACTGCCTTTTTGGACAACCTGTTCTTTGTAAATCACCGTTTAAAAATCATAGATAGCAATGATTTTTTTAAATTGTAGAAGAATACACTCAACACGTGTATTCACTGGCTACTAGACACTAGACTGGTCAAAATAAATCATACTTTGTAAGTAGGAGAATGAAATCACTAAATAGCAAATAAAGTAATTTAAATATATTTACCAAAAGCTGCAGGATGCTATATATATATCGAAAAATGGCAGGGCATAGTTATTCATCAGCTGCTTGCTATCCCAAGTTATTTGCAAATAAGAACTGACTCTGAGGCTTTGGAATAAATAATGGTATAGAGTTGGTACCCAACATACAGTTATGTGGTATTCCCAGCATTATCTATTTAGTACCTTGGCAAAATAAACCTCAGTAAACATGCTGGTCTGTGTTAAGAAAGCCGAAAGGATTGTGAAATGTGTTGGCATTTTTACTGCTACTGACACTTGTTCACTAGTTACTCACCAAGGTACATATTTCAGCCTGACCACTGAAAAGCTTTCAAGGGTAAACAACTTTCAGCCACAGTATAGAACTGTGGCTCTACACTGTTGAAAGCTTGTATTTCACCTCTGCACTGAGCTTTGCACGTGTTCTAATTCCTTCTCCTTCCGGGATCTTTCCTAGCTTCACAAATGTCCTCATTGAGAAAAAGTGCCAGAAAAAGCAAGTGCTAGAAAAGCAAAGGTTAACATTTTCTCCTATGGAAAACCATAGCAATGACATTTTTCCCTCACAAAGCATTTGCCTCTCTGCAGTTGACTATTTTTTTTTTTAAAGATGAACATGTCTCAAGTTTCTTGGGAGTAATATTGGGATACATATGCACTCTACTAGGCAGTCTCACTTTATTAAAGTGTATGTATTCATGCTAAGTACTTTGATACTTAAATTCTTTTTAAGCTCCTGCTTTCAGCAGAATACCCAAGTCTACAGCCAAACCTGGCCCTGGTCAGTAACCCAGGAAGACAGATTGCTGCAAAAACCTGCTAGTCTGGGCTAAACTGCTGCCAGTTAAGGTGTAATGTCATTCTGGGGGAAGCAATGTATTCTTTCAGCCAGCTTGCAGATACTTAGGGAGCTTCATATCAGACTTGCAGAGGTTTGTTTACCAGAGGGAATTCCTTTTTCCTTATTTAACCCACCAAAAGTAGGCAAGATCTATCTCTGGGTCAATAAACCCCCTACAATTTCAAGAAGACATTTTCCCTGTCAGCAGATGAACATTGGACAGTCACAGCAGACCCAAGTAACAGTGTCTACAAAGATGATTACAAAGAATGTTTCATTTTGAATATATAAATATAACCAACAAATTTCACATGGCTTTTCCCAAACTGTTATCTTCCCCTATAATGAAATAAGTAAGAATAGGAGAGCATTAACACTTCCATAATACATTCTACATGAGGATCTCAAAACATTTACAAGCTCCTGTCATTAAAAATGCATCTCTGGGCATTCATTCAGCACACATGCATGTTGTTTATATCTTAAAGGACTTTTCCAGAAAGTTCGCTGTGGCCAGAAAATTACAAAATGTGAATTTGAAATTTCCATCACATACTACTCTTTGATGTCTTCCCCACATCCACTTTTTTTTTGGTTGGTTGGTTGGTTTGTTCATTTGTTGGTTGATTGGGTGGTTTTTTAAAACCAGGGTTCCCAAATGCATTTTGTTGTAAAGGCCAGAGTCGAGATATATTCCTTTGCAGGGCAAGAAAAGAGAGGAAGAATTAACAAGTTAATGTGACATACCTCACATTAGTTCCAAGCAGAATTTTCATTAATTTTAAAACTAAACAAGAGGGGGATTGGGTTTTGGTTTCTTTCAGGGTTTTTTTTAATCAATATGCCTAAACTCCCAATACTTTGTGCATTTCTCCTATACAGAACACAGAACACTGTAGTTCTTTTCAGTCAAACAGAAAGGTCAGGTAGATAGTTATTCCCAGTGCCAAGTGGTGACAGATTAATACCTAAGAATTTTTAGGCTGGATCACAAGTGAAAGTTAATGTTGTTCTACAGTTACTAAATAGAGGTTTTTTGACTTACGCATGTACTCAAAATCAACATTTAAGTCACTTGCTAATATGTGAGAATCTGTGATGCATGACTGGCATTTGGGTACTCTCTAAGTGTCTAAGAGCTGCCATTGAATATGCCATTGATGCTACTGAAGAGACAATGCAGCTTGATAAAGAAAAATAATGAAATTAATAAAGGAAGATAGAGAGGAAATGTAGAAGAACTGAGCCATGACATATCTAAGGTTTTGTTAATTGTTAAAAACAAGGACTTACATTTTCAGGAGTTTTTAAGAAATATGGGTCAAATCAAAATCATTTCTGAAATATGCATACTTAGAAAATTTCTCAGGACATCTGTTTGCTAATGGACCTTTGAATTTACACATTTTGAAAAAAAAAGGAACTAGTAGAGTCATCTCATTATTATTCTTCCCTCCTTTAATCTGCTTAGCAAATGTTAATAAAAGTGCAGAGTACTTCTTACAAAGCACGAAGTCCCACAACTACCCTCACTGAAATTTTGAGCTTTGAAGATTTCATTTACTTAAACAATAATGAATGAAATCTTACAAAACACTGAGAATTAAGATAGAGACAGGAACTGACCTTTAAAATGGCCAAGTGACCAAGACCTTGGCATGACTGCAGAGGAGTGCAAGCAGCTTTTCCCACAACAGTAGCAGGGGTTATATATCAGGTTCTTCAAAGTTTGTGCTTAAATCTTTTTTACTCTTCCCTATTTTTAAAGAAACACCAACGAACTCAGGGAAACTGATTACAATGAAAATCGAAAGTTGTCTGAAAATCACATCTTTTAAATAACAAGTCAGCTTTTGTCACACATGAGTCACCTTCATTACCTGTGTCACCAGCAATTTACAAATCTTTCACACACCTGAAGCATAATCAGACTTTATTCATATGTGGTATCTTCTAATGCAAATCTGTCTTCAGTGTAAAACCAAGGCTTCTGTGCTGTAGGTGGAAGGAAGGGTGAAAAACACTCTACCAACAGATAACCATCTGGCAGACTCTCTTTCTCTCTCTGCTATCTCCATGTGATTTTTATCACTTTACAAAATGTCATTAAGCAAACAGAGAAGACCACAAGCAAACCTTTAGTTTCACAAAATCATGTTTTATAAACTGTTGAGAAACACTGACATGTAATGAAACCCTATTCCCTATATGCCTTCCTCTTTGTAAATGATTTGTTTCCCTCCCTTCATGTATAAATAAACAGAAATGTGTCTGTATATTTGCTGTTTGGGTTTTCTCTTCTTTTTTTTTTTTTTAATTTGGTCATCATAATCAAGGGCTATTACAGCAATAGATCTTATCTTTAGAATGGCAGTCCCCTTGCACCTTCAGTTCAGATTTTTGTTTATGCTTGGCTGCAATTGTGGCTGTTTCTGATAGTTTTAGGTCAGCCATGACAGACTATGGGTGACACTAAATAAACAAGCTGGGAGTCTGTGACTAGGAAGGAATGATACTGGTTCTCAGAGTTTGATTTTCTCTGGTTAATCAACAATTTTATTCAGAATAACTCATTGTGAAAAGTAACTGCTAGACTACGCATATTATGCTGTAAGGTTAAAAAAAAATATTAAAACACCCTCAAAACTCACATAGGCAAGCAGAAAGAACAAATCTTGCTCAATCTTGTTTTGGTTATAGTAGGCTACAACATTTATTTATTTATTTAATTTATGTTCAGCTATTTCTTCCTGTCTCCCCGCTTCCTTCTCAGTTAAATTCCAAGGCAGTAAGTTGATCTGAGCATAGCCTGTTGGGGAGTAGATAGGACACTTCCTTACAGCCTGCTCAAGGGGGATAAAAAAATTCAATGACCAATTTACTAACTATACTCACAGAATAAGATCCCATGCAAAGGGGTAAAATATCTCAATCAAATGGGTACCTGCTCCAGTTCTCTTGATTTTACTGTCTATACGGAAAGATTTTATGCATTTCTTACAACTTCTGTTTCTATAGTCATATCATTATGTCAGTTTCTAAACTCAGTTTTCATTTATTAATTTTTTTAACAGTATTGCTTGCCTCCATGGTCATGGAGTAAGCCTTTAAAAATGTGTACCCTAAGGCTGAAATGGCAACCCAATAATAACAATAAAATCTTTTTTTAATGCATTTATTTTTAAACTTCAGGAATTTCAAGTCAGTCTTGTGATTAGGAAGAATATGAGAACAGACTCTTTTAAAGCCTGAGGCTGGTGATGCTGCCTACCTGGGATTATGAATGTATTATAAATCCTCATTTTTAATATGATGTTTTTATCTGAAATAATAGAGATCCTTCAAAATTCATGTAAATTACAGGAATAATAAATTCTTTTCATGCAATTTTCACTTCTTTAAAATTTGACCCAGAAGTCAAATGCAGGCTGAGTCAACCACTGAGCAACCCAGGGGTAAGCAGTGTCTCAGTGCAGTTTCTAGTGCACAGACATTCCTTTCAGAGACCAAAACATCATGATGCACATCTTCTTGCAAAACCTCCCCAGAGAAGTGAAAAGTTAGAAAACCGACTGTAGCTGAACTTCCATAGAAGTGGACTTTCTGAAACTGGATTTTCTAACACCTTGGAAGATGTATGTGTCCTGTTTATTATTCAACTAATGTGGCTCATTAAAGTATGAGCTAAACTATTTCTTAAGCTCACCTTGGTCATAGCATCCTGATGCAATATCTAGTAGCTACCTAAACGATAACATGGAATTATATGGAAATAGTGTAAATATGATTTTCTTGAGCTGTGCTACGCCTACTTCCAGAGCCTATCCTGATCTCTTTGAAAACTAACTACCAGGTTATCAGTGTCCAAGTTTGACATTGCCTAGGGTTATTTTATTTTTAAATTGCTTCTATATCCACCAAAATCATCTCAGCTCATCTTCAACAACCCAGGCCTTTAGAATCAAACCTTCGCCAGCACTACTATGGTTTAATTAGCTGCGCATTTGCCTCCTGGCCAGATCCAATAAATATGCATGTATTGGCACAGCTGCATCTCAGCATGCATACTTAAATTAAAAATGTTTCCTTTGATGCTCTGGCAATCTTGGCATTCATTCACTTTGCCAGAAGCAGTATCAAATCACAAAATACTTGTCCAGTCATCATCACAATGCACAATCACGAAAATGTGTTACCAGTTTAGCTGCTCATATTATGTGCGTAGTAACGTGAAATTTTTCATGCTTACTGTGCAGTTATGGGGAAGGATGTTCCCATGCCTCTCATGACTGAAAGGTATTCCCATATGCCAAATAAGATGAAACTTACAGGTCAAACAACACCTGTCTTCTATCGAGATTAGTTGCACTAATTTATATCGAAAGTGTTATTTTCATAACTACGGTTGCATTTTCTATTTAAAAGATGCAGAATTAATTTGTTTTGTTTTCTCCACTTGATATTAGCAGCTTTACGGAACAATGACCTCACTAGGCACTGATGATGAATTATTAGCTATTCTTACCAAAAGAAGGAAAATTTAATGTTATACAGACTTTTTAAAGGACACACTGACAGGGTGGGTAATAGTATACAATTTTTTTCTCACTATTGACCTCTCCACACTAAACTCCAGTCTAGTCACAGGAGCAGAGGAGGTAATACCTGTAGACAGACATGTATACTTGTCATACCCATAGGAATTTCAAGCAACCTGAAATTACTAAACAACACAGCAAGGGATCTCACACTATGTGTGGGCGGTAAGGAGTGATCTGAGGAATGCCAGGGAATATGATCAGATCAGGTGTTGCACCGGAATTCACAGCGCTTTCTTCTCTTCCTACTGAGATACCCTGGGAATTCAATAAACCTCTTCTATAAATACTTAACATGCTTCAAGTCTACAGTGGAAATCCACCAGGTTAAAAATTCTGACGTGCTATCAGAGAGCATGTAGAGTAACTAGATACATAGCCAAATTCTCTGTAGATGGTTAAAGTGTCTTGTTATTTCTTCTGAAATCTAGTATGGTTGACGTTTATTTTTACACAAACATCAAATGTGGACAAATAAAATCCCTACAATGAGATTCTTCATCATGCTTATCAGGAATTCCACTTGCAGACTGGGGAAAATATCTTTATTGAAACCATTAGCTGCTCGGAGTTTTTTAAATTAGAGCACAAACAAAAGAGAGAAATAAAATCTCTCTTTTCACAGTACAGTTCTCAATTTACCAGAAACAAACGCAGAGCTCACTCTCATTTTATGGAGCTAGAACTACTATGGTAAAACCAGAACAAAGAAATATTTATTGGTCACCACATTCATTAAAAATTATAATCAGTATTTGTGAAAATGTATTTTAAAAAATGCTGCTGTATCACACTGAGAATATAATTTCTGCTAAATCACCATTGTTTTTTAAATCTAGTTGTCAACACAATTTTGCACATGGTTTGCTGCGTTCTTAAACATCACCCCTTTGAAAGTTAAAAGTCCATTTGAGAGAAAATCTTTCTGTGCTAAGATAGCAGATAGAGATTTAGATACATCAAAGATATAATTGCCAACACTGAATTTTCTCCTGAACATTAAAGGTTATTCTGAGGAAGAAAATGATTCTTTTAATGGTCAGAATATTATTTTCTGAGAAACACAATTGGATTAGAAATTGAAGACTAAACTTGATTTTTCAGCTGAGTTAAACTTTAGAAGTACCAATGCACACTTCCATGAAATAGAATGTTTCACAAGCCTTACATGTGCTGTGTATTACTGTAAATCTATAACATGTATTTTTAAAAGTTTTAAATGCTCCTATACTGACTAGTGAAATACTGAATTACGCTGGTAGAAAAATAAACTATAAGCTTCAAGGGAAACACCTAGATTTCATGTGCTGGGTTTTAATGGTTTTGTTCTGCTCAAAATTTGCCCCAAAATCCCAAATTTTAAAATTCTTATTGGGAAATAAAATCCCAATTCATGATAATTAAAATATTTCATTATGATCAAATTGGGGTTTCTCATTAATACAAAAACAGTGTAATACTAAATTTTCAATAATATTTTCTCTAATACACATAAAATCGATTAAATTATTAAATAAATAATTTTAACTAAAGGAGAAAAAAAAAAGTTGGTTTCTTTGCAAGAAAATTTAAGGGAAAGAGGTTTGTTCCTCTGAAATTACTTGAAATGAGTTGAATTGTACTTTCTGGCAGAAAATTTCCAGAGAAAATTTCGCATCCAGGATGAAAACAGGTGCTTCCTCTGAACTGTATTTTCATGTTTAGGTTGATTTGCTTGATGTTTCGTTGTTCCTGAATATATAAAATAATAAAAGTAATCATACATTCTTCAGGAATCTCCAGGAGGGTATTAAATTAAGCTAGCAACACTGATACTTCTATTCATGTTGAAATAATTAACAATTCCAAGGATATTAATGGTGTATTGTATGGCTATTTTAGACTGGGTAGGATGAAAGAAAAAACCTTTTGGTGACTCTTGCTCCCACTAAAATTTAATTACCTTTACTTGCTGACCTCATGTTTTATGTAACAGTACACTCCAAAAATGACCTCATAAATGGCTACTAATATAAAGGTAAAGTCTACCTTTTTTTCTACTAACCTGCACAGCATAAAGGGTTTTCTTTCTAGGGTTTTTAAAACTACTTTTGCAAAGTATTCTCATAATTGCTAACGTTATATATTCCAGCATTACCTGTGGGACCAACTAACTCTGAATTTAATTGAAGTCAAAATGCCTCACTTTGACAAGGTCACTTTTTAAAAGGTATCATTGCACAGGATTTTTGATTTTTCTTTTCTGAACTAGCTATAACCTGTAAAATCATTGATGAAGAATTATATCTCTGCCACCAAATATTAGTAAAGACAAAAGTGAAAATGTTACCATTAATGGACATAAAATTTATGGATTATGATGACCTGTACTAAATCTGGAAGGCTGTACCTCCCTAGTAAAAAAAATGTAACTGTGGCCTGGCCAAAGAACATCAGTTTTCAGCAGCTACTTACCATGAACTGTTTAATTTTGCAAATTTAGAGAGGTAGGGTCAAATTCACCCCTGATTTCACTGTAATCATCTCTGAGTACAGATTGTTGTTTTACCTCCCTAAAAGAAGCAGGGAAAACTAATCAGATTAAAATCTCCAAACAATTTGAATATTAGAATAAAGATATGACATAATATGTTTTGCCTTCTTTTAATCACATTAAATAAGATAAATATAAGAGCTAATAAGTAGTTACTGAAACCAAAAGGTCTCAAGATAGAAATGGGAGCATTTTAAACGATAAAGCATTTAGCTGTTCAAACATATTATCAAAGATGAGAATTTTCAAAGCCTCAAAAAAATATTACCAAAACTCATCTGACAAAAGCATGGCATCTGTAGGAAGTACCTTACAGTCTCAGAAATTAGGAAAATAAAGCATTTTACATTGATATAAAAGAGTCCTTATAAAAGCTTGTTTTGAAATGGAATATGGAACAATCTCTCCATCTGATATATAAACGGGAAATCAAAGGTATTTTGAATTTTTTGCACTCATTTTTTTCACAGTTCTCTCTTTTTATATTACTTCTCTTGTTCATTTTAGCAATAGAAAGGAAAAGAATAAAGAGAAAAGAAAAAATAACTGGAAAATAAATCAAATTAAAGACTGCAGGGAAATATTTTTAATATATTTGCTTTTCTGAAAATGTAGTGTAAATACCACATTTTTTAAAATTAGATTTTTAGCAGGATTTAAAAACAGAGTGATAATTCAGAATTCCAGTGAATGACAAAGAGAAAAAAATTTGCTAGCTATTTTATTAGAAGAAACAAGATGACGAAACAATCCTTTGGAAAGGTGTTTTCTGACAGTCAAAGAAAAAATTTTAATATTTTCCTTCCTGATGAGTTTATTTCACTTCATAAGTGGATACCTAATTGCAGTTTCTAAAAACACACAAGTAACACCTATTATTTTGCTAAATCTTGCATACAAAAATAGACCAACAAGGCAGAGTATACCATCAACAACTAAAAACCTCATTCTTTGGTCATCTCTCAGTGGCACTTTTCATTTTCTGGGAGAAAAAGTCACATATATTTCAATATAGCTCCTCTTCCACATATTTAAATCAGAGGAAGCATCATTAATTTTTCTAACTGAAGCAAAAGATTTCTCCATTTAAAGGTTAGAAATTGCAGACCTCAGATATTCAAAACCTCCTTGGGCAAAATTTTCAAAATTGAATCTCATGTTTAGCACATCTCTGCATGTTTCTAAGGCACGTACACATTTGTCTAGAGGTCAGGAATATTCTAAGGCAAACAAATCAGAGTCCATAGCTGATTATTGACACACACTGTAAACTGATAAACAAATTACAGTACACAACTTCTGTATTCATTAAGCTAAGTCATATTTTCATAGATAAAACAACTGCATCTGGTATTTTATGTACATTAATATATAATTTAGGGCTAGCATCCATTAGTGTGTATGCAAATGTATGTTTTGCCCCGGATAAAACTTTGGTGTGCATTGATACTCCTCTTGAGTAAAATTTGAGCGTCAATGTTTGCCTTGTAACTATGGGATGGCTGTAATGATCAAAGCATATGCTGTGAAATATTGCCTACAGATATCTTTTTTAGAATAAGTAGATGTGGGGTTTTATGTTTTTTACAACTGCCCAAAGGTATTTAAATATTTTTGAAGAGAAAAACAACATAACAAACCTAAATATTCCCACCATGAGCTATACAAAAAAAGGAGTCCCAAACTTTCCAAAGTATCTTAATAAGGGTTAAAGGTCACTGCTAAATAAAACTGAGAAAGAGAAAGGACCAGGATCCTGTTTCCATTTTAATGTGCCTCATGTTTATGTTTTGCTGTCGACAGGGGAAAGGCTGAAACAATTCCACTTACAAGGAGGTTACAAACGGGCTGACTATTGCAGCTGGCTGGAAGAAAAAGTTTGTGCTCCACAGGTCTAAGGTGAATGCAAGTTCACACAGACCAGACACATGTTAAGTGCCGGGCTTATAGCTGACATTTCTCTGCAAATCCTTTCCTAAAAATTACAATCCAAGCTGTTAGAACTGGCCTGAATTCCAGCTCCTTTAAGTTATATTCCACAGACCCAAACCAATAACACTGACTTTAATTTTAACTTCTTCACCACTACTAAAACTAAAATTTTATAGAAAACGTTAAATTATAAAGATGCATTGTGCCGCAATCAGCATAACATTAAACAAAGGAAGATCTTAAATTCAAAGGTCCCTGGAATAAAAAACAATTGCTAATGATAGTCATCTAGGCAATATGGTGAACCTCAACCTATCCTTAATCACTTCTAAATTCCAAGTCCTAAAAAAAAAAGACTTTTTTGTTACTTCTTAGGATTTCATTTTAGTGTCTTGAAACCAGTGTTATGATTCTAAGGAAACCTTTTCTTCTCAAAAATGTGTACACTGACTGCTCTGCTAAGCACATTTTGCTCCTACTATCTAGAATGGGCTGTATACTGAATTGTGAAAGTCTGTCTTTAATCAACATGTTCAGCTTAAAAGCTATGAAGCGCACCAAAATCACTTACGTGGAATATAGGATACTTTGGGAGACTAGTTCTCAACAAAGAATAGTTCTTGACTGAGATATCAATAAATGAGTTTGAACTCAGCTTCTACAGTGACAGTCACCTCAAAGATCGAAATCCAGATATTTTGGTAAAACGTGCAATAATTACATTATTTGACAGGACAGTTACACTTACTTAAGATGAGATCAACATAAACTGACTTATACACAACAACAGTGGAAGAAATCTTAGTGATCACTTTACCATGGTCAGAAGCTCTAAAATGGATTTCTAAGGGGAAGAGATAAAATACACTACCCAACTGTAATTCTTATAGTAGTGATTCTGGAAAGCCCATATCACCAAATGCCCCTTAACTACTTTTTCTTTAGCTCTAGTTAATGAACAAAAACCATAACTTCATGTGAAGGTTGGTGTAAAACTGGTTGTGCAAATAGTTTATCATCTTCAAGTTTTATCAAATAAAATACCTTTGAATTTAGAAGTTATCTTTTTCTGGAGAGAGATTTCCCTACCAACTCTGCAAACTTAAAACACAATAGCAGTATTTTTGTCACCAATTATGAGTGCTTTCAGTTACATGAGAAAAATATTATTCAAGGGATACCCATGTCAAGTAGTTTATTTCCCACTACATTCCTGAATCACATTAAGCAGCTTGTGGGAACTTGGGAACACTAATTTAGAAACAATACTTTATTTTAATTTCTTTTTCCTGGTAAGTGTAACTAATGTGACTTGCGCTTGGTGTTCTGAAGTCATCCTGAGAGACAGATAGGCCCAAACAACTACCTTGTCTGACAGAAAAATGAATTACTTCATGTATCACAGAGAAAAATTTCAGTGAACTAGTGGATAAATAATCCACCTGGATTTTGATTCCTGTGCACAATATGTTTCAACAATTGATAAACTCAGGCACCACCTTTCTACTGAAAGGTACTTTTGTTCTTGATAACTTGTTTCTGTCTTGCCTAGCCTGAATTTCACTTGGCGTGTTCTCACTATTCTACTTATATTTTTCGTAAACAAAATCACCTTGAACATTCTTCTAGGTAAAGTAACAATTCAGTCTAGCAGACTGTCAGAGCCAAAACCTTCCGAGGAGTGCAGTTAGTGCCCTCCAGGTCAGTTTTCTGAAAGAAGATCTGTCTCAGAAGCCCCAGTTGGCCTTGAACATCTTTGAGAAGAAGCTGGAAGAAGCTGCAGCAGGAGTTCCTGCATCATTTGGTTGGGAGATGGATTCAAGCGTGAGTTGTCATACTTGGTCCATGGCAGCCAGCTGCATTGTAGCTATTGATCTGGACCCTGTGGATACGGATTCTGATCCTGACCTCAGGCATGCCTCACTACATTGAACTTGCCTGGAGATCTGGATTCCTCTCTCAGCCTATTTACTGTCCCTGGGCCTGCCCTGTTTCCCGTGCTGTGGTGCTGCTGGACAGACCCTTGTCACTGAAGCCGCTGCCTCTGCTGGCCTTACTGTCATCCTGGGCTGTTGGCCACCCTCCCCTTGGGAGCAGCACCTGCCCTTGGTGCTTCCTAACAGATGTCCTTAATCAGAAATACAGACGTATACTTAAATCAAGGAATAAGGGCTAAAAAAAAACCCCAACAAAACAACAACAACAACAACAACAACAACAAACGAAGAAAAAGGCTAATTCAGGCCATTAATATATTGTTTGTGTATGATATTTTTAAGATAAAAATCAGTTCTAACTCCTTCCCAGTCATCTTTTCAACATGCAATAAGAAGGATGAGCCTCTGCAATGCTTAAATTTGATGAAAATTTAACACATAATTTATTAACAAAATAGCAGCTCAAAATGTCTTACTAGGAAATTTTTAATTTTCTTTTTTAAATGCAGTGGTAAAACTAAAGCTCATGGAAGTCTCTCTGGGTACCCTTAGAACTTTTAATGCCAGAATGAGTAACTCAGTGATGGTCTATAAGAAAGGGCAATGCTTAGGAGATGAACCATTTTGATAGTGTTCTGGCCAGGCTTCCTCCACTCTCTTCAGATACTTGCACACAATAAATACAGATGCTTTACTGCAAGTCTTTAAGAAATTTCAGGCAACTCAGATTTAACAGATAGTTACACTGCCTTCCATGAACTAATGGAAGAAACTAGAGACAAGTAATTAAATTTCAAAATGCAGATCTTACAATGGAAACTTATTGACAAAGAAGCAAAATTACATATAAAGGTTACGCAAATGAGAATTTTGAATCATATTTACACTATTGAGTTATATCTGACAATGCATCTCTATTAGTTTTTAGGAGGACACGCTCAAAATTAGATTTGCATTTTGTTCAAACATCAAGCCCCAGCTCAGAAGTATGATGCTGGTATATCTATGCTGTGTTTAGTATACCATCATATACCATCCAGACAGGCTGTCTACAGTATGCCAGTGACAGCTCTTGTGGAAGACAGAGAATAATGTAGACATATTCAGTGACACAGTTATTTAGTTAGTGTAGAACCGTCATAGCCATTGATTTCAACAAATATTTGGCAATAAACCCAATCCAGGAACTTCCCAGTGTTGTTTTTTGTGATGCTCAGATGTTCACCACAAAATCCTGTGAACACCCTGAAGATAATTTCTCTTTTCTTCATAAAACATGTCGTTCTTTGTTCTATGGTTTTCACAGCTCTCAACGAAAGAGAGAAAAATTATCCTTTGAACCAGGTTCTAAACTCCTGCAGAAATAACTAACAATGGAAAGGACCATACACACCACAGGGAAAAAACCACTTCCAGCACTCCTAAAAGTCCCTTTACCATGTACTCCTACTTACTTTGTAATGATTGCATGTTTTCCCTTCGGGCCTACTAAAGTATTTAATTGCAATTACACTCATTTACATAGCAGATGAGGCTAATTGCTGGTATTAGTTACCAAATGTATGCTTGTATTGTGAGGGTAAAAAAATGCCCTACAGAAAAGAAAAACGACTATGCCTCTAATTAAGGAGCTATGAGTCAAAGTGAGCTTGTTCAGAGATGTAAATATAGAATCAAGGGCTTTCAGAGTTCTGCAGTACATTTGATTATACCACTAGTTCCCATATTTCAGAGATAACACTGGCAGACGTCATAGTATATACAATGAACTATTCTCATTTTCTCAGAAGCAGGGATGATAAAGGCTCAGAAAGATCTAGATTTCTAAAATTTTAAGTTAGAAATAAATGTGAATCTTATATCAGGAAGGTTCTTTGTGTATAATAGATACACCAAAGTTATTATTTGAAGCAGTTCCATCACCTATTCTTTTGGGCTAATTCCCAGGAAAAGTCTTTTTTCACATTATTCAGACCTCAAGCTGTTTCATGTCAATGGATTTCATTTTGCATGCAATTGTACACAAGGACTTTTAAGATACTACACTACTAAAGTGAATGTAAGAAGCATCAGGTCAAGTGGAAACCCAGATAAATAACAATTCCAGCCTTTGGCCCTGGATACCATTCCTAATATAAAAATTCTTAAAAGATTTGCATCTATACATCTATCTGTATACACAGAGAGAGGGTTAGTTCCGGATGGTGAAATGATTTGTTAATTTTAGTTAGTTTCAAGAGGTCACAGTGAGAACAGAAGTGTGCCCATCAGTATCCTTTGGACAGGGTTGAAAAGCTCCCCATACACATTTAAAAATTAACACTTTATCAAACTGTGCCTTAAATTTTTCCCTTTTCCTGGAATTCTACCAAAACTTGACAGCAGTTAAGCTGTGGGTGTGCAGAAGCACTACATACGATATTAACTATTATATTCTTTTAGGTAGTTTCCCATTAGTCTGCTGTATTTTGGCTATGTTTAAAACTGAAATTATTTTGGTTTTGGAATTTGCAACTTTGTCTTCCCATTTCATTACAAGTTGTTTCTGCCCCCCACCAAAATAAAAGGCCACCCCCATGCAAAAAAATTAATTCCAACCTTAAAACAGTGAATTTGATTTTCTGTTGCCTTTCATGTAATATAATGGAAGTACTGTTTAGTATACTGCCATTCTCATATAGAAAGACTTTAAGTGATAAAGGGCTGATAAAAATGAGGATCTATTGCTTTTACTTTATTGGTTTTGTTATTCCTAGATGCTGCTTTATGTCAGTTTTAGATTTATCAGTGTTTGGTTACCCACACAGGTCATTTCATAAAATGAGACTGGCTATGAGCCACATTATCAGTTGTTCCCTATTTTCTTTCCGAAAAGAAGATGAAAAAAGTTTTAAACCACCTGAAATACATTCCATAGATGCCAAGGTCTATGCCTTCTGAGTGCCTATTCTCATTAAAAATATACCTTTGTAGGACTAATCCCAAATGGTTTGATGACAGAGGTCATGCAAGTGTCATTTTTCAAACTTGTGTGAAAATCCATTTCAAGTCATCTTTCCCTCTTATATTTCACTTCATTTCTGGAGCACTTATGCAGCATACTTACTTAGCTAAAGCCCAAAATGTAAACAGGACATCCTCTCAGATAGGAGATCCCAACATGTTGAAAAGTATATGCCTTAGTTCTTAATCAGTTCTGGAAAGTATCCCAAGACTTCCACAAAAAGATACTGTTTCTGTTAATGCGGAACATAAACTTAGCCCTTAACATAAAACAAAAGCAAACAACATCTGTCCTTACAGTTTGATTGTTTGTTCCATCCTAGTATAATTATTCTTGCATGACAGCAGCCCCTGCAGGCTATAGCCTTGCTTACTCTACTTTGCCCTGAAAGCACACCCAGCATTTAGACATGAAAACATTGTCAGAACCAGTGAACATTCATTTAGAAATGCTTAGTGTTCCAGCACAGTCACATTTTTACAATTATCTGGGATTTTTTTTAAATAGCATTTTGTCGATCCAAGTTGACCAAGAAAGATTTGTTCTTCCAAAATTCACAGGTCTCTGAACAAATCTCTTAAGATTCCAATGGGAAAAGTGGACAAAGTGGAGAGATATCAATTTTTCACCCCACTGTTTATTTACAGGAATAAGGATTTCTTCTTCTGTTTGATCATTATTTTAAGGCTTCTTCTCAGTTCTAAATAGTAGTAATAAAATCTGAACTGGGCGTAAGAAAAAGGGAGGACATGCTCTAGTCACTACCCCTGCAGGTAGAGTGAAGAGAGTAGAAAGCCACACATTTTCTGCCACTGTGACCAAAATGGGAAGCAAATGAACTTCCAAAAAAAAAAAAAAGACTCAAGGAAGGAAGGTACACATCAGAGGAATGCTATTTCTTCAATTATAATAACTTTTCCAATATTTTCAATAGACTTGGCACTAAAGCAATACGGAGTTTAATCCCATTTGTGAACTATATCCCTGTATATCCCTGGCTGAATATGTAATTTTCTCTGGTCTCTGGATCTGCAGAACTCCCCTAGAACAGTACAACTTTGCCATAGCCACAAGGCTGTCTCTTTCTCTTGAGGGATAGATGGTCTGCCTGGTAGACTGTCAAATCTAGCCAGGTGTGAAAGCTTTGTCCTACAGATACCACAATAATGTAACCTAATCAAAAGTGTCTAGGAAGAGCAGATATAGATTGTGTCTTGTCTGCACCCTCTTGGTGGCATAATTCAAATCCTAACTCTGATCACACAAGACTTGGCTAAAGTTCACAAATAAAGAGCTGACTGAATTATCATTGTTACCTGTGTTTCTGATCATAAAGTTGCAAAGGTTTTCTGCAATAAATATCATTATGATAGTAGTTGTAGCCCTTTACTACCTTTTTCTGTACTGTTCACACATCATGAAAGAGTGACACACTTTGTTTTTGTGCTAAATGTGGAAGTTCATGGCTCATAGTACGTCTAGTTTTCCACTGATAAGTTTGTCTTTTTTGAGCACTATGGGGTTGGTGAAATGGCTCTCAGAGTCAAGGTACTCCTCCCATTTCATACAGTATTTTTGTTCTGAACCCTTCATACTTTCTGTGATTGCAGAGGCTGTGATTTATTATTTTGTTTTAGAGATCAGTTGCACAAACATTTCACGTATAAAATTTAACAAAGTAAAATAGAGTATTTTGAAAATGAAAATGAATAGTTGTTTTAAGATCAAGAACCTGAACCTAAAGTTTAAGTTTAAGCAAGAAAAAAATTCACTGAAACTAGACCCAGCTTCACATGCAGTCTGTGTGCCTAAGAAATTGCTTTAGAAGAGGATGGAGCTTTGGTTAAGGGACCAAATTTTCAGCTTTCCTTATAAACGTACACAATAGAAGACTTACCTCTAAAGACTCATGGCTCCCAGGCAGATTCCTCACAGTCACAATGTTCCTCTAGTAGGAGAGGCACTGTGAAGAGAATAGAAGCCACAGCTCATAGTGAACACAGACAACAGCCCCAGAAGTCTTTGCCAAAATTATAAATTCATTGCCTAGTCACTACTTTTTTCCAGCAGTGGACAAAAATTTAGAAATAAATGTTATTAATTTGATTGCTTGACTTCTAAAAGCAGTGTTGATTGTATCTCTACTTTTCACAACCCTTGTAATGGAAGGAATGCTGTTACAAGAGAATGTTCCTCAGTTTTTCTCTCCTCTAAATATCTATGCTTAAAAGCAGATCCTGGGATTTACAAGGCAGATGACCCACAGGCTGTAGATTGCAGCTCATTCACTTCTGTATGAGCTCTGGCCTTATCCATTCCACATTGCCATAGTTGCTCTGTGATGTGGAATGAGCAGAAAAACAAAGAGCTAGAAGAAGGTAAAAGATTCGGCACTGTCACCTTGAAACTGGTTGGTAGCCTAAGTGTCACTGCTTTTTAATGAGAATTTCTTTCTCAATTTTTAAAATTTGTTGCCTTTCAATTGCAATATTGCAAAAACTAGCCCTGTTGAAAAACTCTTTTATGTACGGTATTGGTAGGGCTACAACACCCTGAGCAAGCTGCTGTTCAAAAAGTGCTATTTTTGGAAAAAAAAAAAAAGATAATAAAATAAAAGAGCAATTTGATTGATTGTTTGTTTAATCAAAGAGCCTAATTATTTGAAATTTCATGGTTTTAAGTTCTTTACGTATCTGTCAAGTCTTCATCAAGGGAATTATCCCTGTCACATCTCCACTGTGGTTTTGCCATCATTTGCATTCATTGGTTCATCAAGAATTGGACACACAGTAAACAGGACTAGTAATATCTGAACATCTACTAATTAGCAGGGGAACCATACTCTTTTTGGGTTTGTGCCAAACATCTGAGAGCTGGAAGTGAAAGGAGCTTTCCTTGAGAAGGCCTTCAGCAGCAGAAATCCCTTACAATCCATAACCCTGAGAGACTAGACAGTGCTAGCACAGCTCTCAAAGAGCATCAAGTGTAAAGGAATATAGGCAGGGCAGCCAGGGGACACACTGATTCAGATGTCCCTCTTGAAACTTCCACTCTTAGAATTTCCATGGAAGTGCCCATGGTGACTGATTAAATGGGCTTTTCTGTTGTACATCCCCTCAGCAAGACAGCTGCGGAAACATCCCCTCCCCTCTGTAAAATGAATCACCCCTGGATAGAATGGGCGTAGCTGTTTGTACATCTCTTATCACACTAAGGATGTGCTAATATCTTGACCTGCAAACCACAGGACCACCCAAACCTCTAGCAGCTAAACTGAAATGATTAAGTTATAATTTATCTTGGGAGGTTTCCTCTGCCGTATATTCACCCTTGAAGGAGATGAAGAAAACACATAAATTTGCCCATTTAATCTAGAAACAAAAGAAGAGAATCAAGTATACTGTAAAAAGCTCTCAAGAAGTGAGATTGATAGCATGGGCATGGTGTCCTAGATGCCATACTCAGAGGAAGACGGAGATGGACAAAAAAAATATTGCATAGTCACTCAATGTGAAAGGAAGTTTAAAGATTCAAAAATGGGAAGCAGAGAAAAGACCACATGTAGAGCCTGGGAAGAAAAATCAGTCCTGTCAAGAAGGGTTTGCATGTCTAGACTGTTTCCCCATAGTACAGTTTTCCAGACAAGCGAAGTTTGTAGAGTCTAAATCCTCTTCCTTCTCAGCCAAAAATTTCTCTTTGGCGATAAGCATACAAATTGGACGAAAGCCTTATGTTTTGGCTGAAGGTATTGACATAACTTTGTGAAGATAAAATTGTTGGAGAACCTACTGTGAAAAATATCCAATAAAAAAAACTAAATTTCCATTTTACTTTCCTTTAAATGTTCATGGTGGTTGCTGTTCACAACCAAGAGTATTTGTAAAAGCCAGAAAAGAATCACAAAGCATTTTACAAGTTCTGAAAAGCTCTCATCATACACAATATTTCTATTTGAATAAACTGTAGCTGCTTGCCAGAAGAAATCTGAACCTATATTTAGAACATTACAGTAAAATATGTGCTCAGAAGGTTAAAAAAAGTATTTACATAACAGCTAACAACAGGTATTTCTCTTAGGTCCATTACATCACACAGTCAGTTAAAAGTGAATGTGATAAACTGGAGTAACCAATATCTTCTGATAATTCACATCAATATTAATTACATTGCCTCTTAGTAGTTGGGGTTTTACATCAATAGCTGAAAGATATATTTGGTGTACATCATGTTGTATTTGAAGAAAACCAGAAGGTCTCTTTTCCCTTAATGAAAAAAAGCTAGAACTCAAGAGTCCAAAGAGTTACTCCATATTCCTGCTGCTACAGAATATGTGAGAACTGCTAACAAGAACTACATCATTCCCAGGGGAAATCAAGAGTCATGAGGATTTGATATGTAGCAAGGAACATGACTTACTATGTGCCCGCTTATCACAAGACCAATTTTATAAATACACTGGTCTAATATATCATGGGAGTAGGGTTTACAGAACTTCTGACTACTCAGAGACACAATTAAAGTCAATAAAAGCTGCAGGAGTTCAGCTTCCTGAAAATCAATCACTGATACTGTAAACCTCTATCAAGCATGGATCAATAAGAGTTTTTTGGGCATACAACATAAATGTTCTTTAGAGGATGACAAATTTTAACATACTCAGAACATGTAGAAACATTTTTGTATCCTTTAAAAGCAAACACAAACACATTTTAAACCCAAATGCTTGTAAAAAGCCAGTTTTTTCCACGTATCCAGCAAAAGCTGGATATTTTCAACAAAAGCAGAGATCAAGCTTCAAAGTAGAAGACAGTTCTTGGACAAGAATGTACTGAAAACTTATTATCCTGATAAAAGAAAGGGAAATCTCTTATGTCAATAGGTCCCAAGAGATGTTCAGGATCGATAGGTCGGAGCACTCTCATAGCCTCTTTAGAAATACTCAGCTACAACAGTTTTCCTTTTGGCTACACCCATCTACCGTACTCTTTCAAGTACTCTCTGAGTATTTGAAAGTTTTGAAAGCCCTGCTCCTGCAACACATTGGGCTGCACCCAATCCACATTTGGTGTTCATCAGAATTTGTACCTTGCACCTGCCTGCTGTTGTCATTGGCTTTTCCTCAATCTACTGAGAGCTCCCTGTGCACAACAGGGGAAAGCATAAACCCAAAGCATATGATAAAGAGCTTCAACAGATGGGCTCTGGCAGATCTTTCTGCACTACTGTACGATTTTACCCACAGATGACTGCTCTGTTTTTTGCTATAACTTACAGCCCTATGGAAGAGTTAGCAAAAAGCAGTATGTATCCACAGCTCAGCCTGTGTTCATCTTAACTATTTTCTCTGACAGCCATGCTAAGGCATGGACATGTATCTGCTTTATTAACATCTTCAGTCCTAAATCTTCTTCAGAAACAGAAGACATGCAGCCAGATGTGATGATATACAAATTATCATAATAAGAATGGTCAGAGCTTGTCTGACTAAGGCCCAGGATTAAACTCAGCTTCTGTATAATACCAGATATATTTGCTACCTAGGGATTACAGGTGTATGCCAAAGTGGCAAGGAGACAGATATCTGTGATTTAATAGTTGTTTTGCAAGTATTTTGTGCAGTTCATTGACTCAATTAAGTAAATATGGCTACTGAGAGGGAGAGGAACACTAATGGAGACACACACACATAAGGAGGCACAGAGGGAGGAAAAAGAGAAAGAGTGGGGATGGGAAGAAAAAGAAAGGGACGTATTTCATGAGTACATATATAACAATGTGATATTATGTAATAGCTTCAGTAAGTTCCCTACACAGGAGTTTAAGAGTGTCATGATTGTTTTCCTAACCTGACAGTATTTTTCTGGGAAAAGGTGAAAAAGGCACTTTTTTTAAAGTGCTTGTGGGACTCTTAGCTGGCATTGTCTTCAGTTATATGTATATCCATGTATCTATGTAAACTGTAATTTAGAAAACCATTCTGTTCCTCAGCCTATTGGCGGACGGAAGGAAGGAAAGAGATCAGTGGAGAGGAATGTTTAAATAGCTCCTTGTTTTTTACTCACAGGACAGATGGCGTGCAAACGAATGAAAAATAAAACCCCAACTGACATTGTATAGCAGCTGTGCACAGTGTCAACTTAGGAAGGAACGTGCTCCGCTGGATAGACTGTTTTACTAGAAATGAGGGAACTTGGGTTCTCAGCCTAGTTTCCTACATTCAAAATGACTGTACTTTTGTAAAAGAAGTTTCTGTTTCTCAGTTTCTTCATTAGCAGATTAGAAGCATTTAGATGCTTCACTTTATGAAGAAAAGGACAGAGAGAAATGAGGAGAACTTAGTTTTTGTGCGAAAGCAAATTGAAAGCACAAAACATTTTATTTAACTAATGAGTGATCACATTGCTTATATGAAGAAAACTGGGCTTTTTCACTGCTCTACAATTTATTTTTTTTTCAGTGATCAGTATAAGAATGTTGTGATACTGTTAATAAGCTTAAGATTTTGCTCACAACTCCAAGCATATGAAGTTCATAAAGTTCAAGGTACAGCCCTGGAAAAGAAGGGGCCATGAATTACTAATTTCCTGGGGAGAGTTTTATATTTTTTTCCAGAAGGCCAAGTTTTTCCTCTTTTGGTCTGCAAATTTGTTCTGTAATGTGGTTGACTTTCTTCTTTTTCTAGCTGCTGTGATGGTATTGTTCTCTTCAGCCTATGTCCTTATGCGCCAATCTTTTCTGCTTTTTAAGATGGTTTGGTCTGCTTGTTTGTATGCTTTTCCTTCTTAGTCATTGTCCTTAAGCCCCACAAAGAGTTCACATAATCACTGTGATCACAACTTAGTCTGAGAAGACACAATTACCTCTGTAGAGTCAGAACACAAAATTGATGTGTTTTATGTCAGTTTCCAGGTCCAGGGCTCGCTGCAGGGATTACCTTGATTTTGACTGGTTGCAACTTTTTCAAAACAGAGTGGGAAGAATCTTTCTCGTACCTGCTATACTCTTTCCTATCAAGCCAGTATAAAAGAGCCACATTAAATTTTCAGAGTAGCAGTCAAGATAACATTGTGCCTCTCTCTGATGCTTTGAAGGCTATCAGCATCGAAAGGAAGCATGTGCAAGTTTAAAGTTGCAATGATTGTGTTCAGCTACTGCCTCTTTGATATACCAGATCTGTTTATCCACTGGATTTGTGAGGGTGGGGAGGAAACATGGCTGTGATATGATTCAAGATGGTAGAGACAAAAGAGTAAGAGAATTCCCCCTCCATTCTCAGATTCTTCCTTTTCTGTGAAGGACTTCAGGACTAATTCTCCCCATGGGGATTTACACCTGAATGAAAGAACACCTGTGCTATGGCATTCTCATAGATAGTAATGTGTATCTAATTTACTTAGCATAGAGTTTTCTGTTTATTAATCTAAGGACACAGTTAATTTGTCCTGAACATAGCAGTTAAGTATGATGAGGTTTAGGGAATTTCTACGCTGTGAAAGATTTGTGCCATAAATTAAATTCTTATTAACTGGCTTGCCTAGTATGCTTGTGGAGTAAAGGGACATGGAATCATACAATGGTATTGATAATAAAATAGAACACAGATATCTTCTTAATATTACCCAGTGAAAAAATTCCATCACACATCATGTTATCAATATTTAAGATTGCCTAAGAATATAAATTATACTGGTCTTATATGTAAATGTAAACTACATGTGGCATCAGACTAATTACTATAAAATAACTGAAGAAAACTTGTTTATTGTTGCAGTAGTAGTGGAAGTGATAAAGTGGTGCAAATGCAATGTTTATCATACTGTACACATTAAAAGTTATGACTGCACAGGAACATTTCTCAGTTAAATGGTATGTGTCAAAGAAAACTCTGCACCAAACAACAAAGAAAGGAATAAATTTTGTTTCATCATTCTTTTCTCGTTTTTTTTGTTTTTTGAACTGGATCCCCAGTGTAGCCCAGAGGATACTTTATTTATGTCCCTGCAGCTCAGGGCCTACACACCAATTCATTATGTTTCTGCTGTGCCTCATCTGCTACAGATGAATGACCCCTCCTATAACTTTGTGAAGTCTGTTTGCCATTATGTCAATTAATGCAATAAATACACGTGTGCACATGTGTGTGTGAAAAAACCGCATTTACTGAGTACAGTGTTGTGTCCCACAGCCACTCCATCCAGAATTTCTAATTTAGCACTCAGGCAATACAAATGTCTCTCCGGTAGCACAAGGAAATGTGTCCTATTAAGTAATATAAATTTTTTACTTAAATGCTAAAAAATAGATATTAGCTTGCACTGTTTTTTGCATGCTGCAATTCAAATCTGATTTATAACTTCATGTTACATATATATTCCCACCATTCATACATGGTGTATTTAGAAAGCCTAGAATAAAGTAGCAGACCTGGACTATTTTGGGTCTCTGCTGATTTGCACTACAAACCAATTCTGTATAATTTTGAGTCTGTATTTACAGCTGAATGTGTTTTGTCAGTAAGTATGTGGAAAAGGATGAAGTTTTTGAAAAGGGTAAATGAAAGAACTGTGAAGCAAATTTTGAAAAAACTAATTTTCACAACTAAATTAATAGTGTGGGATAGCTTAATCACTAAACTTACAGGTTTAGTCATATGACTTTTCCTGCAAGCACAGGAAAATTTTGACTAGCCCAAATAACCTCTCTGGCCTGAGTGGAATGAATCAAGTTTGTGTTTAACATGGGATTGAATATTTCCAGGGTCAAGTTGTTTTATTTATTGGGTGGTGAGCACTACGATCCCACAAGAAATCCAATGGAGTAGATGTCTACCAGTATTCAATGTCTTAACAGTTTTAGTTTAGAAAATCCCAAAGCAACAACAGAACAAGTCCCAAAGAGGCCACTCCTTTAAAATGCTGACTTTTGAAGTCTTTAACATTCCTGCTTGAAACAGAGTCATTAAGGTTTGTTTCTGTAGATATTTTCCAATTCTTTAGATACATTTCATACCCAGTTTAAGTCATTTGATGAATAAAAAGTTGGAAAATACTAATGAATTTATGGAAAAGAATGGCACAGCATGTTAACTAAATTCATTTAAGGAAATTAAGTAGGGACCCTTTAACAATTTCAGCTGCTTGTATCTGGTCTAGAAATTCAGTACTTTGCTCTTGGTTTTGGTAAGCAGCCTTCCTCACCGATGAGGCTATAAGATGATAATGTCATTCGATAACTCTCACACCCTTTCCTGCTATTTGTCCAGTGCAGGAAACTGAGGGTTTTCTTGTCGTGTGGACAGGGAGGAAATATCCAGCAACCAAATACTGACCCTTGCATGCAAACTGGTCCATATCCTCTTCCCGCCTGACAACTTCCTTCCTGCCTGCTAGGAACAAATCTACTTTTCATTTTTCCGGAGCTCTTTATACAGGCGACTCAGAAAGCCCTTGGGTAGGGACAAACATTTTATTAATGTAAACTTCATCTAACAGCTGGATACTTAGGGCAGCCAGGCCCAAATTCACAGTAGATAATTGTTTGCTTCTTTTAACTATAATGTTGCTGCAGCTGAGTCACTAAATGCTTTGTGCCAGGAACTAATATGAAGAGTTTACTGGTATGTCTGACCTTAGTTTAATGAAGATATATTTGCAGTTCTGACATTTGTGAAGGCTAAACTTAGGTAAGATGAATCCTATTGTGTTTTTCCACAGCAACTTTCTGCATGAATCAGAAAGTGGAAGCCTTTTTATGGCTGTGAAGAATGGAGGTTTTATCTCCTGTCATGAAGTTACGGATTAGATAACAAAGCAACAAAGGAACCAACAACCAGCTGACAGCAGAGAACCAGTTTCATAAGGTATTGTAGACAGGTGTCCCACAGCACCAGGGATTATAAGAACCTCCTGGTGCTAAGTGGAGAAATTCTCCCCAGGTTAAAGTGACTAAAAAGGTCTTTCTCAGAATGCCCTGTTCTGTTACAGAAATGTACCCTGGCTCTGTCTCTCCTATTGGCCCATTGGCTTCCCCTGCTCCTTTCTACCCTATATGGCCCTAATCCAGAATGTTCTCCCTTCCCTGTTTCCCCGTTCACCCTTGTCCCTTAGTCCCTCCCTCACTAGTTTCCTATTCGCCCCCATACCTTAGCCCCAGCTATGTACTGCCCCATACCCTCAGCTCTCCCTACCCCGACCCCTGTATTTAAGCTGG
>VZTH01011698.1:0-19152 GCA_013397815.1 Aleadryas rufinucha
ATAATATAATTTTATAATAATATTAATAAAATTACACTGCCGTTGGAGTAACTTAACCCTGTCCTGATCCAGTGTTGGCACGTATGAGCAGTGTGGCACACCAGCTTAAATGACAAGTGAGAAACTTCCTCCTCACTCCATGTGCCTTTTCCTTTTCACATAGGAACCTGGTGCACACAGAGTCAGCTGGTCCCAAAGCAGCGGTGGAGGAAACCCTGGCAAGAGTTGCAAGCGGAAGATTAGATTTAATTGAACGACATTTTGCTTCGTAAAGATCACACAGATGGAGAAGCCTGATTTAAAGGAAAGCTAAAGGTCATGCACTGCTTAGGCAGGAGTGGAATTTGTCCATTCTACTAACTCTAAAAATAAACTTTTAAGAATGTAATAAAACTGGATTTAGGACTAGAGGCATTTTGTATATTTTGAAATGCTTATGCATGAGCTCTATGGGACACACGCACCTAATGAAGGAAACAGGGAATTTGCACAGTGATTAAAAACATGGGCATGAACACTGTACCTCTGCAAGATGGAAACCACATTGCTGTCCCAAGTTCACCTATAAACTAAGACAATGATTTCACTGCCCCTGATTTGAGACCTCTCAGCACCAGCTCGGCAGCAATGTCTGTAACCTTTGAGAAGTGGGTGTATGTGAGCCAATCACTGAGACTGGTAAGGGTTATAGGACCTCATCCACTGACTTCAGAGGGGTTAGGAAAAACCCTTTTCAGCTTGTGTAGGATTTTTTTTTCCTAATTAAATTCCATGATAGATAAGATTTGGGATAATGAAAGAACTCAGTCTTCCACCCCCAAAGGACAATATATGACCCCATATGTGCATCAGTTTCATTTAGTCTTAGGAGGGAAGGCAAGCCCTTTTGAAAAACTGACTTAGGAGCACTGATTTCTCTATAATGGGTAATGACCATGAAAGAACTCAGAGCTTACAAAATTAAAGCAGCTCTTTTTCTGAGAGAAATATTTACAAAGTTTCTGCAGCTTTTAAGCCATGCATGCATTGAGCAATGGCATGGATCTCTCTATTTCTCGTGCATATGAATCTTGCTTGCCTGCTTCTGAACCCCAAGGTTATTACCAAAGGCACCAATGACACAAGATTTGGTGGGAGAGTTGCCTGAGCCCACCAGTGCAGGTGACACATAAGTGCCACCTACCTCCTTGCAGGTCCTATAGGAGATGGAAAAGTAGGAGAGATTAAAGCAATTCTCGCTGTCATGATAAAATACGAAGCAGTCATCACATGCAGTACAATGCTTCCTTGAAGGTTATCAATCCAATGTGATATTTTGAGAAGACCAGCTGCTACAGAGAAATATTAGGTATATTATATCATCAGAACAGAATTCCACCCTAAGGGAGGCATATTGTTACCAGTTGTTTGAGGAAAGAATAGCTTAATGCAAAAATAAATACTCTAAGGTCTTTTCATATACAAGCATGAAATGAGGCTTCATCCCACAATACTCCAAGTAAAGGCCAAACCATTTTGATTCCCTGTGCACTCCAATGAGAGCTGAGGGCCTCAATGCCTTGAGGAGCTTAGTGTGCATACAGAGGAAGGTTGCCAGTGTGAGGATGGACATGTGCTCATAACTGAATCTTGTTTCTCAGAAGCAGAAGACCTTTTCCAACACAAGCAGGATTTACCCTGATCATGATTTGAAACCCAGAAAGCAAATGCCAGTGAGATAAACTGAGAAGTACTGTCTTTCAATGGGACTTGCACACATCACTGTAGGAAGATGGGTGATATTTTGAGTGGTATAAAACTGCCTACAGACCTCAAATATACTTCTTTTTCATTGCATTATAATTTGTCTGGAACTGTTCAATTCAAGGAGTCACTTCACCATGCATGAGAACAGAGTGGTATAAATCAGGCTGCTCCAGGAGCAGGTCTGATGTGGAACTATGCTTGAGGTCTGGGCAACAGAAAAGATGACTTCTTAAAGCAATTGCAAATACTTAGAAACTATCCAAAGAAGAGAATTTACACTAGTGAGTGCAGGTTTGCTGCGTAGCAACAACCTTATTGCAAGACTTTCTGTGCAGAGCCCAGGCATTCAGTGACATGCAGATGTACATGAAAACATCTGGCATCTGAGAAGAAACCTGCAGTAATCCAAGGCAGGGGGTTCAGCCCAGTGGATCTTCTCTATGTCCCTGTGACCCTGAACACACAAAGCTCCCTTTCACTGCGTCTGATCTTTGCTGTGAACCTCACAAGGACATGAGTCTGGTCAAAAGCAAGAGATTGGAAGCCTTCCAGGTTCAGAAATCATGGTTTTAATCCTGGCAGGAGCCAAACACCAAAAGCAAGCTCAAAGAAATTATAGCCAACAGGAAATTCTGATCATCATTTGTCTATATCTCTCAGCTCCTCAGGGTCATAACCCAGACCCTTGTGTGTATGTAACAACTCTAATTGTCATCTTCCAAATACTTAGCACAGACAGGATTTATGTGTTTTGCTGGTTTATGGGGACTTGTGTTTCATGATAAGCATTTTGTAAGCTCTTAGACTTCTAACTAGCAAATTCAGAACTGAATTTAAGTTTATTCAAGACTGAAGGTTCCTTATATGATCAAATTATTTTAGGTTCTGTATCAGTCTGATTTTAATACAAATGTTTCCCTTTGGTATTTCCTCTCAATGACACTTTTAGCAACAGAATCACAATAGAGTCTAAGGAATTCAGAGGGCGAACTCCTCATTCTGTTGTTCTGTTAACAGTGCCCCTACAAACACACAAAAGGAATGTAGAATGGAAAAGTAAGATGCATTCCCATCTTCACTACTCATTAGTGCTGCTTTGGGGTGAGAATAGCACTTCACTTGTGCTGTGCTAGAACAAGGTGTGAAGCAATTACCGAAAGAAAGATCTTCTTATAAAATAGGACCATCCCATCTCCTTGCTGACAGCTCCCTAAAAATCTCTTCCCTTGGTCTCACTGCTCAGGAGAATGTCCTGCATACCATCACACCAACTGGCAACTTGTTTACTTGGGCCTGGCCACTCCATCCCCTTTTCCCTACATTTTCCCACCCTTGTTCCTCTCTAAACCAGTTATATCCTTCCCTTTCCCTGACTTTGGTTTCTCCCCCAGCCTATCCCATTTCAGGCCTTGCAGAATCCCCAGCTGCTCTTCCTCCACATCCCATCACGTGTCCCATACCCAGGCAGTGATGCCTCTCCCTCCCGCCTGTGAGCTGGGCTGGGGAGCTGCTCCTGTTTCCCCTGGGAAGGGTGTTACCTCCTGCCCAGGAAGCTGAGGCTCTCCTGGAACAGCCCCAGCCCAGTTCAGAGTCTTGTGTCTCTGACTGGGATATTTTGGTTCCATGGCTTATCCTTCTGCCCTTGTGTGTAGATGAGCCTTTAATCACACAACCAAATACAGCTCTTCCAAAATACTTCACATCAGATGAAAGAAGATCATGAGGACAACCCTCTGGCTCTGCATCTCTGTGTTGCAGCTTTTCTGCACAGATTTGAATAAGAGACTTTCTTGGTCTGTACCATGGGACATAACACACTGGGTGAAATGGAGGAGGGTGACAATCTTGGGCACTTGTTTAATGGTTGTGAGATACTGCCAAAGACTTGGTTGAGAAACGCTTAAAGAAGGGAACCCAGAGGTCTGTGCTTCACCCAGAGGATGTTAGAAACAGAAAGGGAAGAGAGAAACATGACTGTTCTGAGAGAAGGATGCTTTCTGGGCACTTTGGACATCTGGATTCATTTAAAGAGCACTTGAAAATCTTGGTTGTATGGAAATGATCTGTGGTCTCTGCATCATGGAATAAGCCTCCATGGGGACATGGGACAGGAGAAAACCAGAACTCTGGACCCGTGCTACCTTGTGCTACCACACAGCCTTTCTGCCATACTGCACAACTTTTATACCAGCCTTGCTGCCCTAGAGGGCTGTACTCTGTCCATCTTCCTCATTTTGGGCATTAAATGCAGGTATTGATGCTTGTTTCATCTTCTCCCTTGAGGCCAAGGTAAAGCGCTCCTGCACTTGCTGAATTCATCACTTTGTGCAAACTACATTTCTATGACAGCAAATCTATATAAATTCCCTGTGTCCATTTACTCTGTTGTTCAGCTGTCAAGAAAAGGCAGCACATCAGGTCCTTGCCAAAGGGCACAGTAGTTGCCTCTTTCTCCTGGCTCAGTAGGATCCTTTGCCCTACATGAAGCCAGACAACAGAGCAGAAGCCTCCTTGGGATTTTTCCTCAAAGAAGCAAAAAACTCCCAAAAAACCCCAGAGCTGTATTCTAATAAGTGGTTGGGGTTTTTTCCTCTCAGTAGTTAATCTTTACATTTTGACAATCAGTCTGGTTCTCCTTTATGTTTCCTGTTTTCCATAAACCATAAACATGTATGAACCAGGCAAATCAAAGGAATGAAAGAGGAAGATAAAGCCCAAGAACAGGTACCAATGTGAGGAGGGAAAATCTTAGTCTATCTGTGCCTTGTCATCAGTCATGAGATGATGACAAAACACCACTGTGAAAACAGGCTTTGAGCAGTCTAATGGAGTGTTTATAGGGGGATGGAAATAAAAGTTGCCCCAGAGTAGAAATCTAAGGTTGCCTGATAGGTCTAGGTTGAAAAGAGGTCTGGTGGATCTTGTATTAGACACTGAAGACACTTCTGTTCCTAGGGGATTCACAATACCCTAGAACATTTTCTAATTTCCCTAGTTCTTGGTCACTTTTGTCTCTGTACCATAATAGAGACTTTAAAAGGATGTGGCTTAGTGTTTTAAATTGAGTACAACCAGAAGACAATAAAGATGATGCAGTTCATAGAACTGAGTTTTGTAAGAAAATGCTAATCTGAAATATCCATGGGAATGTATCCATTGCAGCAATCTTCCATTAATCTTTCATAGTATCTTTGAGTTTGGAAGCCAGAGAAGGTCCCAGGGCTCTCCACTCTACTCTAAGGTCTGTAATCAAGCATCAATTCCCAGGTAGTCCCAAACCCTTAAAATTTCATCTTGAATTGTGGTACCACTCCCAGTTCTATCATAAAGGTTTGGAAATCATGGGCACCCCAGGCTGATGGGATTTTCAGACCTTTTGTGTTATCTGAGGTGGATGGAGGAATCTGGAAACTAAGAGACAATATTCCAATGGGAATGATCAGCAGCAAATTATCAGCAGTTGATTAACCTGAGCATTACCCTAATATTGACACTCACTATGCGGCATAACATTGCTTGAACCCTTACACTGCATTGCCAAATCCATCCTATGCACAGACAGGAGTTACTTGAAAGAGTTAATTTTCATTAATATTCAGTAAGCATATCTTCTCAATTTTTCTAGTGCCACTTTAAGGGAGAAGATGCTGGCAGGACAGTAGATGTTCGGGTGTGGAGTGAAAACCAACAGATGTGACCCAGCAGGCTGCTGATCCCTTTTTCCACTCCTTGTTATCTTGCCCATGTCTCACAGCTCAGCAAAGAAATCCCACATGGATGGAATGAAGCAGAATTTTACTGGTGGCCAAATCTCCTCTTATGCAGTGAAGAAGACTCAGAGACAGCTTTTTAAAGTCATTTTTTTCAGTGCAAGTTTAATATCTCTAAACATCCAGAAAATTTGCCCTAAGTTAGTGTGAAAAATGAGCCTTAGTGAACCCAAGTGTTAACTTTGGCTTGCTGCAGCATACAAGGGAATAGTTGTAGGCTCTAATTTTAAATGAAACAATACAGGAGTCCCCAAAGCTCAGCTCTGTTCACAGTGTCCTCTTTACTCCTGGGTTTCCCATTCTGCCCATTTTCATGATTAATTTTCTCCATTCACCTCACGCTGTCAGGTGTTGGGAGAAAGCGCATTTGCCCAACACTGAAGGATGACAGATGTTGTCACCTGAGGCCAAACAGGAGTGTGGAGGCTGAAAGGATTGGGACAGTCAGACCTTTCCCTAAAGCCCTTACGATTCATGAAAAAATTTTAAAATTGTGCAAGCATGACTGTTGTTGTTGTTGTTGTTGTTGTTTTTGTTTGGTTGTTTTTTTTGCATTTTTGGTTACAAATACTTCATCTTGGATTTGCCGTTATGGTGACCCATGAGCGATGCAGAAGCACCATGCTAGGACACTCCATTCTTGCCTTCTTCCATCCCCTCCTTGTAACAGTTACATCACAAAAAGCTCATCTCCACACAAACACAGGAGGCCCATGGGAGCCCTAATACCCCAGTCAGAGGCAGGAGCACCTGCCAGGGCTGTCCAAGAGGAGTTTTGGCTCCATGGAGTGGCACCCCCTCTATGGGCAGCAGCTCTCTGGTCTCCTCATTGATTGAAGAGGGTCTCTGCATGGGGATGCATGGGAAGAACATCTTTGGATTGTGCCAGGCTTGTTAAGGAGTGGTGAGGGGGGGTAACCAAAGGCAGGGAAAGGAAAGCATTAGCAACAATTAGGAAGCAACAAGCTTTGGAAAATAGAGGGATAAGGGGATAAAGTGACTGGTCAAGTGTAAACAGGTTGCTGGACACTATGCTTGCCTGGCCATACTCTGTGCATCATGAGTGCTATCTGTCCTGTCTTCTCAATAAACACCACTTTAAACCTCATTTAAACCCCCTTTCCCTGTGTGAGAGACTCTCTGCTTGCATATGGGGACAGCTCCGAGTGCAGCGAGTGGAATGGGACCAGGAGCCATGGGATTCCGGTGTCGGTGGTGCAGCAACTGGAGTGAGTGTGGGTGTGAGAGTGAGTCTGTGGTCACCAGTGAAGCTGGAGCTGGACCAGTCAGGGAGTAGGTGACATGGCCTGGGAGCAAGGGGTCAGTGAGCCTCTGAGGTCAAGACAAAGGAGGCTGGAGAGACCAGGGGGAGTCCCAGACAGCTTTCTGGGAGTGAGTTGGTCTGTAATAGCAACTGAACTGGGGCTTTGATCTCAGGGACTCGTATCTCCAAGTGCCAGCATTGGTGCTTACTGTGCTCATGTGTGCTCTGTGTGTGTCCGTGAACTGTGAGCCCAGGATTTATGTACATATGTAAATATGTAAATATGCGGTGTGTAGGTGTGCCCTTTGTGCGTGTGTGTGCCTGCAGGGAATGTGTGCTCAGCCAGGATGCTGCAGGAACCTGGGCATGGAGCTGCGCCAGCCTCACCTCCCCCTGACTGCTGCACCCAGCCTCCCCCAGCAGCGACCATTGCCACTGACGTGACACCTCTTGGTACAGGTGGGAAATGATTTCCATCTCTGTCAGCCCAACATCACTGCCTCGGCAGAAAAGGCCATGGAAAGAAGGAAAGGGAAGGCAAAACTATAAACCTCAGCCTGTGGTAGCAGCTCCATCCATCAGTCATGAGTCTGTCTGATCTGTGGATTCCATAGCCCCTCTTCGCTTCCCATCTCCTCCATTTGCATCCCACTAATCTCTCCTCCGAAGGGAGAATGTGTAATTACTCCTCAAGTCTAGCCAACGCTTCGCTGCCTCCCTCCTTCCTGCCTTCTCAAACCTAATCTGTGATCAAATCCACCCACCAAAGTCAAATGTCTTTCCAGGGATGAACTTTCACACAATCTTGGGAGCAGTTTTCTAGTTTTGTGGTTGGCGAGAATAAAAAATTAATGTGTTTTTTTTCCGTGTAGAAGCATCAGTCACGCATTGTGTGTACACTAAATTCACAGGGTCATAGAAATTAGAGACTGGAGAGCCCAGGGGAGAGAACTGCTCCAGCTAAGGAGCTGTGCAAAATTGTTCTCTGCATTGCATTAAGGCGAGGAAGGGCTTTGAGCATTCCTGAACTGTCATGTCGTCCTTGTTTTCTTGTCACCTTCTTCCTGAAGCACAGGTGTGGGCATCGTCTTTCCCAGAGAAAGTAGCTTATTAATTTTAATGAGCAAGGAAGATGTGTGCTTGTGAGGCACAAGCTCAAATTAAAATATTATTATTACGTAATCAAATCTGGGCCTTTCACAGTGACATTTAAAAAGCCATGTCCTTATCTTTAGTTAAAACCTGCACTGAGCTGGCTTATGATCCATCAACATCCTTGTCTGAGGATCTGACCCATATTAGATTTATTTGATTCTATTCTCAGGCTATTATATACTCTCCCATTATGGATTGAGTCTTAATGCCAATCAAACGGCATTGGAAAACCTCCAAATGGTTTCAGCTGAATGGGAATGGCCCTGTCCAGACCATGTGCTTAAGGTCAGTGTCTGCTCTCAGGTATAAATCCAGCAGAATGTCACTGAAATCAATTGAGATATAGCTGATTTATGGAGATGACATTGGCAGCAGCAATCGACTGCCTCCAAGAACCTGTCTGTGGCCTCAGCTCAGCCCTGAGGTCCTGGGATCCTCACACAGGTGCTGAAGTCACTGCACTACAGGGCCTGTTGTCTAGATATCTTCTGACTCTCATTTGAGTTCTTTTGGTTTAATTTTCTGACAAAACAGGCATTGGGTGCACTGATTCTGAGGTGGAACATCATGATATGATTGGAAAATGTCAGGTTTGCTGTACAATCATTGCCATATGTTTACCTATCCCTGTGTAAGTGGGAGCAACAGGAAGAAAGTGTCCTCCTTCCCTCTGCCACCCCAGCTGAGGGTCAGCTGAAGCACCCCTGTATTTCTGTGTGGAAACCAGGACTTGCCCTGTGCTGGGCTGCTCCCACCATCCCACATCCTCATTCGGGCCCTGCAGAGATCCTGGAGATGCCCTCAGAAACTCCCTCTCTTGCGTGATGCTTCCTCTAGACTTCCTAGCGTGGGGTGTGACTTTGCTGCTCACCCTGTTCATGGCCTGAATTCACCCCCTGCTTTGTGGGTTTAAAAGTTCAGCAAAAGGGCAGCCCCATGCAAAGATTTAGAGGGTTCCTAAGATACCGCTGCAACAAATCTTTTACTCCCACTCCAAGCAGTGGAGGTCTGGACATGAGAAGAAATGCACAAGGAGGAAGAAAAAAACATTTTCATTAGCAGTGACTTGCTGACGATGTGGTTTCTCTGTCAAAACCTGTGACCTGAATTATCACTGCCTGTGCTGCTGGAGGGTTTTTTGGAAAATGGATAGCTTAGTAGGGAAAAGAAATCAGGCTGGTGGACAGAACATTTTTTAAAATAAAAGGAAACAAACCCAACTCCTTATTATTGCACATAAGCAAAGAGGACATGATCATGACACTCTTGATGATGAATCAGGCTGCAGAGTTCATCTGGTCCATGTGAATCACAGGTCAGGGATATTCCAAACAACCTTCATGCCCTCTGCAGCTAAAGCCTCCAAAAATGCATTCTCCAACCTGTAGTTATTTCGTTGTTGCTCAAGTTTCCAGTAAGCTGAAAAAAACTTCCAACCAACACTCAAAGTAATGTCATGGCTGAGGGTTGTCCTCACACCATCTCCCATTTTTTATGAACATCATCCCAGTGGAGTTCTGCAGTCAGCAGAGGCTAAAGGCTGCTGGTAGCCTGGAGCCCTCACTCAGATGGTGTTCCCAAGTCACTACCAAAATATCAGGGGTGAAGGAACTTCTTGGACAGCTGTGAGCATGAGAGCTGTATTCTGCCCCACTTCTGGATGGATGCATTGCCAGGAGGACAGTGAACAGGCTCAGACACATAATCCCTTTGGTGGTCTGGAGGACAGACTTGGGTGAGCTCCTGGACAAACTCAAACACAAAAGGTAAGACAACACAGGGCGGCCAACAAGGCCAAATATGAGGTCCTGCACGTGATTCAGGGCAATCCCAAGCACAAACACAGGCTGGGAGAAGTATGGATTGAGAGCAGCCCTGAGGAGAAGGACTTGGGTGTGTTGATTGTTGGAAAGCTTGGCATGACCTAGCAATGTGCTCTGGCAGCCCAGGAAACCAGCTGTGCCCTGGTCTGCATTCAAAGTAGTCTGGGCAAGACGTCAAGGGAGGGGATTTTCCTCCCTCTACTCTGCTCTGGTGACACCCCACCTGCAGTGCTGCATCCAGCTCTGGGGTCCCCAGCATAAGAAGGACGTGGACGTCTTAGAACGAGTCCTGAGTAGGGTGAAGGTCAGCAGCTGGAGCACCTCTGCTATGGATACAGGCTGAGATAGCTGGGGCTGTTCAGCCTGGGTAGGAGAAAGCTCTCAAGGGACCTTAAAAAACCTACCAGTAACTAAAGGAGGCCTACAAGAGAGCTGGAGAGGGACTTTATCAATGGGTAGATAGAGATAGGACAAGTAGCAATATCTTTAAATTAAAGGAGAGTAGGTTAAATTAGATGCTATGGAGAAATTCTTCCCTGTGAGGGTGGTAAGGCACTGAAACAGATTGCCCAGAGAAGTTGTGGATGTCCCATCCCAGGAACCTCTGCAATCTGCAGAATATTTATTACTGATGCCAATACTTCTGTTCATCTTCCTTCTTATGTTGTGGTGGGTTGACCTTGGCTGAACACCAGGTGCCCATCAAGCCACTCTATCACTCCCCCTTCTCAGCTGAGGGAAAATAAGATGGAAAATAACTTATAACTTGAGATAAGGCAATTTACTAAAGTAAAAGCAAAAGTTCACATGAGCTGAAGCAAAGAGAAAAAAATCAGTTGTATTCTCTTCTTCCCACCAGCAAGTGATGTTCAGCCACTTCCCAGGAAGCCAGACTTCAGCACATGTAGTAGTTTTTCCAGACAGCAAATACTGTAAATAACGAATGCACCCTGTTTGTCCTCCTTTTCTTTGCTATTATATCATAGCTGATGTTGTATGGTTTGCAATATCCCTTTGGTTAATTTGGGTCAGCTGGCCTGGTTGTGTCCCTTCCCAGGATCTTGCCCACTCCCAGCCCCTTGATGGAGGAATGTTGGGGAGACAGTGCTGATGCTGTGCCAGCTCTGCTCAGCAGGAGTCAAACACTGCTGTGTTACCAACACCTTTCCAGCTACCAGTGCCCAGCAGAGCACTGTGAGGGCTGCCATGGGAAATGAACTCAAACTCAGACAGACCCAATAAAAATGCTTTTCTTCCTTCTGACTCCAGAGTTCCTGGGTTAGTCAGATTCTCCTTTTTTTATAACACTTCTGCAAACTTGTGACTAAAGGGGAAGTCAACACACTGCGGACACAGACGAGTTTAGGCAGTCAGAGTGGCCAGCCAGCCGAATGCTTGACCACTCCCCTCCCAGCCAGGCTGTCTTTAAGGCAGCTTGGGTGAACCAGAACTTTGTATCCGTGTTTGACCCTGGTGAGTATGTTTTGTATCAATTTTTAAAGAAGAGTGGGTGGGCTTTTGGCAACAAAATGAGGATCCCAGCCCGCCTTAAGTTCGTGTTTTCCTCATAAAGAACAAATCATCCCATCATTATCAGTATGTAAAAGCTCACTATGTAAAAACAAACATCCTCAGTCAGAAGGGGAATACCCAAACCTGCTAAATTTTTCTGTAACAACCTCAGTTTTTGAAAAAGTGCACATTACTCTAGAAGCTTTTTCACACTTCTGGTTGGTCCTACAGGGCTCAGTGTTGGGCTGTGTAGGTATACCCAAGTCATGTCTGAAAACACCACGTCAAACACTGAAAGCAGGCTAATCATATTAATGGAATCTTCCAACCAGACAATCAGTCCTCCTGAAAAGCAGGATAAAGGAGCCAGGAAAGCCTGGCTGCCTTATTTGGGGCTGTTGCAGTTTCTCTGTGTGCTCTTGCACTGCTCTGAGTAAATACCCCTTGACTTACATGCTTCATTTATTTGCTGAAATTAATGCAACAGCATGCAGTTACTATGGTGATGTGGGCTCCCTGACTATCTTAGGCTAAATCCATACCCACGTGTGAGCTTCTTGCTGGCTCTGGAGTACAACCAGACTGGAAGCCAACGTGTAGGAACGGCTGGAAGATTAGGGAATGTGGATGTCACTTATATAAAGACATTGGCTCTTCAGTAGCTATGGACTTCGTTTGGGTGTCTGTGTATCTCTACATGCTCTATGCATGGAGGGGACAAGCACAGATGACCTTTAATCTTTATGAAGAAAGCAATGAGACAGTTCGTGTCTCCCAGCCTTGTTGCTCATGCACTTTGCAAGCTGCTTTCCTTTCGCCAGGCTCCTGCCTTTAGAGACAGGAGATAAGGATAGTTCTGTGTTATTCTCTTGACTACAAAAGGCAAGACTTCAAAAGTAGGTGGAATTCACACAGTGACAAGGTCCTCAAAGTCTCTGAAATATCTTGAATGCTGTGACATCCTCTGTTTCCAGGGCTTCAGGGCATTTCACAGATGCACAGTTCTTTCATCGGTGTTCTGCATAAAGGGCTCAATTTGTAATTACTAGAAGCAAGTAGGGAACTTCCAAGAGCTTTAACAATTTCTCTGTGGCTGGGAAAAGGGTGCACTTAATCAAAGCTGTGGTTTGCTGTGAATTACCTGCTCAGCTGTTGCTGGTGACTGGCTTTACCCTGCAGCTCGTTCGTGTTCCCTGGAGCCTCAGATTACCTCTACACTGCCACGATGGTTTTATCTTGTTCAACCTTTTCTTCAGGAATAAATCTGTGTGTCCAGTGGTGTCTCAGGCAGCAGGTTTGTCTGCCTGGTGCAGCTCCCCGTGGCACACAAAGTTGTTCTGTAGCATATTCTGGAAAAGAACAAAGTTGCTCAGATGTGCTATAACAAGGACGGTTTCCCTGCTAAGGTGGCACAGAAATGTTTGCTCTGTTGAGAGATTAAAGAACATCTGCAGAGTTTTCCGCTGACAGGAATATGTCACTTCACAGCCGGTTGTTTGCAGAAGCACCCTGTCATTACCCAAGAACCCTGTCTGCAGCTGTGCAGTGCCAAGGGAAGGAAAGAGACGTGAGGCTCATTGCACAGTCTTCCTGGCAGGTGACTTACCTGCTGCTTGGAGCACTAATCAGTGTCAGAACTATATGGATTACCAGGCTGGAAACATATTTATGGGTAGATTTTGAAAAGTGTCTGTAGATGCAGAAATTTTGGCAAAATTAAGAAAAAAGAAAAAAGAAAAAAGAAAAGGGAAAAAGAGGAAGACTTGAGGATAAAGGGAATTTATTTGCCTAAGAAGTTTGGGATCTTAAACCTCCCATTTCCTTAAGTAACTTTAAAAACCACAACTGAGATTCATGGATGTATTTCAGTTCTTTATCCATGGAGGGTTATATCTTTGAATGTTCTTCCCATTCCCACTGAGTCTGCAGCTCTTCAGGTAGTCTCCAACACCTGACTCAGAGGAGGGGGCTGTGAGCTGCAGAGATAGTTCTTCATGGAGACCTGTGAGGCTGACAAAATGCTCATCTGCGGGTATTGTGAAGAAGAAGGAGTGCCTCAATCTGTTTCAAAGGTCTTTCCTGGAGATGGGAGAGAGATGAGAAAGCATAAAGACTGCAGAAAGAGGAGGCTTCAACATATCAAGTTCTCCAGCAACATCAAGGCAACAACTTTAGAAGAAATTTGCAGATTGTTTTAACCAGTCTAAAGCAGCACAGCTATCATGCAACAACAAGCCCACTGGGACAGGCACTCGTGTCTGAGCTTTCATCTCTGTCACACCTCTGCATTTGAAAGAGGACTGTCTCCCATGAAACTTCCCTTTGCAGAGCACAGCACAGACCCAGCTGGTTAACATGCCGTGCTCCCTCACACAGGCTTTCCTCTTATCCTTCCTTGTTTTGTTTCTCTTGCAATGAAAGAATTTATTTTAATGCCATTTAAGCTGAAGGAATCTGGCTGAGGTTACTGTGCACTGTAATTCTGCTGCCCTTCCGGCATGGCACAGCCCTTCCCTCTCCATGGCAGCTAAAGGAAAAGGAGAGGGGAATGAGATCTGGGCTACACTGAGGTGATTATTTTAAAAAGCTCATTGAGCAGACCAGTTGGCAGTACAGATGTCACCTGCCATTAAAATGGAAAAGGAATTTGCTCTTTTCTCTAGCACACAGCAGTGGGTTTT
The DNA here is from genome assembly GCA_013397815.1 of Aleadryas rufinucha. Taxonomy (NCBI): domain Eukaryota; kingdom Metazoa; phylum Chordata; class Aves; order Passeriformes; genus Aleadryas; species Aleadryas rufinucha. The sequence goes on from VZTH01011698.1 coordinate 13,952, forward strand.
GTCTCACTGAAATGTAATCCAGGTAACTGCCCCATTCAGGATGTACTTCCAACCCTGCAGTTTGGGAGTTACAGCTCTGTTTGACTCCTTAGGTAAACAAAGAGAATAAACTGCTCCCCAAAATAAATAGGAAGTGGAAGACTGGATCTCAAAGCTAAAAAACATCCTGTGTAACCACGCAGTGCCTCTCCCCTTATCTCTGTATGTCCACATTGTCTCTGTGCGACTTGCGCAATCACCAGCCCACATCACCAGCACAGTGAACTGGGTAGCTGTGGTTTTTTGTGTGCACTGGCCAGTTCAACCCACCCATGTCAGAGAAGAAACAAAGAGAGGATTTGGTTATTCAAAACACTTCATAGCTATGACAGCCTGAAATTAAATGGAAATGCTCTTTTTTTAAGACATAGGAACTAGACTACAGCTAGTAAGCAAAGTAGTTAAAACCCAGATCCAGGCAGTTGTAAGGCTTTTTAAAGGCTATGATGCTTGAGAAACTAAGGTCAGAGGAATCCTGAGTCAGTGAAGGCTTTGGTGGTAGCAGGCTTTAGGTAGGGCAAAAAGAGGTGAAATAGTGGCTGTAAGGCCAGCAGGAGCCTCCGTGGTCATCTCTGCTCCTGCATAATGTACAGCAGGGCTTCACCAGTGCTTCCCACGTCAAGCACATGGCTCCTGGCTGAGCATGAGTCCCTTCAGAAGGGCACTGAGCCAGCCTAAACTCTCAGTCTTGGGTAAAGATATCAAGAGATGGATAACACCCCACTGCCCTCAAGAAGGAGCTGTTAGAGGAGGGGCTTGGATTTGGCTTGGAAAACCTCTCATCCCACTGCTCTCATGTCCTAAGAATAACACCCTCTTGGCACAAAAATTGGCCTGGTTCCTGCCTCAGAGGGCAGATGTTAGGCCTTGGGCTTGTTCAGAAGTTAAGCTGTTAGTTGATGTCTCTTAGGCAAGAGAAAAGGCTTCACACACGTAACAAACCCCAGGCCTAAGGAGTTATTTCTCTTGGAGGAACATGTTCCAGAGGTGGTCTCTATCCCTCAGCCTTGCTGAGGGGCAGCAGCCAATGGCCCCCTCTCACCGCTGCAAGGAGCTGAGTGTTTGTGTGGGTCACTGTCAGTACCAAAGTTGGGATAAAACCTCCTTGGTGTGTACTTCAACCTTCTGGTGAACCTGTGTCCTCCTTTTTCTGAAGAGTTTCCAACCAGGGTGAGATGGAGTGCAAAAACCAATGTTCAAAGATGCTTCAGCACTGAGTGAAATATGAATCAGAATGCATCTTCTGTCCCAAAGGCAGGTCTAGCTGGCAGCACACCTCCCTTGTTTCTGCTGCTTATTCATTAGCCTGGTTGTGTCAAACTTTCACCGTATGAATATATTTGGATTCACTTTTCAGACACTGTCTCTCATTGGATGCAGTGAAGTCAGAGTTGTACCTAGGAACTATAAGGCAAGTTGTGACTGCAAAACACTCCCATACCTGCATAAGCAGTCATGCAAAAAGGTTGGTTAAAGGTGAATTCAAGAGCTCCAAGATACAATCTGTTTGGGCTGCAGGATGTGTGAGGTACCTGGAACCCTGTGCTTTGTCTGGTTTCTGCCTCTTGACTTCTAACTGAACATCCAAAGCCTCTCCTCAGACCTTCCAGATGCTGTGATCTGCAAGCACAGAACCCTGCCAGCTCCATGGGAACTCCCTGCAGGGCTACCAGTCAGCCCACATGGCTCCCAAATGCACTCAAGAGATCCTCATTGATTTTCACAATAATGCAAAATTCAAAACAGGTGAACTAGATCATCCCCAAATCTCAAAATCAATGTTAAAATAGTATTCAGTATTGTAATAAATTTTGGAAAGTTTTGGGTTGCATTCTGCTTTCTGAACCTTCAGGGCACTTTCAGCACATGTTCCCAGCAAAATTAGAAATAGTATATATAGACTAAAATACAATTAATATAAATTTACATTATATTTAAGTATTACTGTATAAACATTGTATTAAAATAATTCATAAAAGCTAGAAATATAATTTAGAAACATTATTTTTCTAAATCATTAGATATTCCCTTTTTTTTTTTTTCCCTGTGATAGTGTTAATTTTCTTTATAGCAGCTCATATGGTGCTGCTGGGTTTTGGATCTGTGCTGAAAGCCAATGTTTTCATTACTGCTGAGCAGAGCTTAAACAGAGTTGAGGGCTTTTCTGCTCTTCACCCCACCCCACCAGCAAGGATGCTGGGGGGAACAGGGAGCTGGGAGGGGACACAGCTGGGACAGCTGACCCCAAGTGACCCAAGGGATATTCCAGACCATTTGGGGTCACACTCAAGAGTATAAATCTGGGGCAGAAGAAGGAAGAAGGTACATTCAGAGTGCTGGTGTTTGTCTTCCCAGGTAGGAAGATGGATCCCTGTTTTCCTGGTGATGGCTGAACACCACCTGCCCATGGGAAGTGGGGAATGAATTCCTCTTGGGCATGCAGTTTTTGCTTTACCTGTTAAACTGTTTTTAACTCAACCCACGAATCTTCTCACTTTTACCCTTCCACTTCTCTCCCCTATCCCACACGAGGGGATGAGCTGACTATCAGGGTTAAACCACAACACCCCCAAAAAAGCTATTTCCAGAAATGGGGGATTTCAGTGCAACAGCAACACATCGGTGCACTGTGTTTGCTCAAATAGTGGCAGTGATTTTTCTCCCCTTCAGATTTTGTTAGGGATGAAACCTTAGCACAGATCAGTTCTAGAATTGCCACACAAATATTGCTTGTTACATCCGTAATTTGAATCCTGGGTATTCAGAAATGACAATTCAGCTGCCTAAAGCCAAGCACCAAAATGTAAAAGCTATTTCCAAAAGTCCATGAATAACTTGCTTATGCAATGACATCCACAAATCCAGTGTCAGAGTTAAACTTTGAATTCCACAGACTTTAATTTGCAGAAACACACTCAGCCTCTGCATATGCTACCTTGGGAGATGAAGATCCATCTGAAAAAGTCTATAAATTTGAAAAATAACTCTCATAAAAACTAATGTGATTTATGTAAGCACATTAAGGGGAAAATACCCTGAACAGTTGGTTTAAGTGCTTAGACTTCTTTAACTTGATATTTCCATATGGTTACATTGTAATTTTAGATTTTTTTGTTGCTTCATACCCTTCTTTGTTAAATTTGAGAAACAAATCAAGGTACAGGCACAAAGAAATTAAGCAACAAAGATGCCGGCAATGAGTGCTTGATTGTTCCCTCATGAAGCAATGATTCTTTCCACAAATTCCCCTAATCCTCAAGGAAACATTATTCCAATTGTCACAGGGTTGTTTGTGTGATGTTGTGAACAGAAGATCATAAAAATTTGCTGATATAAAAAGCAGAAAAATAAGTGAAGAAATGAACAAACTACATTTATTTTTTTTAAAGCAGGATTACATTAGCTAAGTAAAGATTAGTTTCAAAATGCCAGACATGGTTTGAATTCTTACTGATTTTTTTAATGTTTTTAACACTTTCACGTTTATCCCACAAGATTTTCACTTTTGCCTAGACTTTACTACTCCTGCAATGATCCACCACTAAAAATACTCAGTTTATCTGGAGCTCTCAAACTGGCTTCTGTGCTGGTTTTTAACTACAGCTTGCAAAGATTTTGAAAATGATTATTTAAACCAGCACAACACATTGTGTGAACCTTCTCAAATCAATGCAAGCCCACATTATATTGATTTAACTGAAGATGATTCCTACCAACTAAAACTAAATGGATACAAATCACTTTTAGAGCAATGTGGGGCTGTAGGGGAGTGGTGTGATGTCACCTGCACATCTTGGCTCACTGACCGCAATAGTGAACAGCAAAATTCGACCAGAAAAATCAAATTTTTTTGAGGAATCTCTTCTCTGCTGCAATTCATTCTTCCTGTCCCAAAAGAACATGGTAAGAGCAAGTGAGAAGGCAAAGTAATAAATGCCATAATGAATTTGCTTTCATTATCTGCATTGGACCAGTTTATGGGTAAAGAGGAGGTTGATGTCAGATGAATCAGCCAGTGTAGGCGGAAACTTGGCTCTTTAGCATGGCCTGAACATCTGTGGGGGCACAGACAGAGCTAAGTAAAAAGGGGAACACTTGTCCAAAAGTGCTGTTCATTTTCCTGAAAGTATCTGCAATCAGAGCTAGTGAATGTGATGGTGGGAAGAAGACAGGAATGGAGAGAGAATGGGCAAAACAAAGGGAAGAGAGGGATAGATGGAGTAGGACTCACCTGAGCTGCTCCTGCAGCTTGTGGTAGAAGATCCCCACATGGAACAGCATGGATTCTCTTGGGAAAACTCCTTATTTCTCCCAGCCAGAAAGACTGGGAGTTCCTCCTCAGCCCTACCTGCCACCTGTGCAAGTAGGCAATATATAAATATATCAATCATATTTATCACATGAGAACATTCCAACCAGCCATTCTTAACACGGGGATAAGATGCTGGGCAGGAGAAGGGATTTTCGTTACACTTCTTTCCTTCAGACCTAATAAGCCACAATGGGTTGATGGTCGACACCCCAACACTTAACATGCTTTGTAGGAACAAATGGAACATCCTGAGATACACAAATCTTTTGGCATTTGTTGCAGAGAGTATGTAATTCTTAGCATGTCTTCTTCAAGTGACAGAAAAAAAAAAGCCATCAAGAATGGATTCTTTGGTCTCTGCTTTATAACTTGACAGATGTAAGAATTTATTTAACAATAAAACACCTGGTAGCTGTCTGGCAGGGCTAGTGGCTGAGCCTGGTACGAGTAGATACAGCTGAATGGCTAATGTAAACCAGGCTGGATGGAAGGAGCTGAAACCTGTGATGCAGCAACAGTTTTTAGTATCAGAAAAATGGAAAACTGTTATGGAACAAAAATATTAAGATCAATAGTTACATAACCTGTTCTTTTTCCAGGGGACCATAATTATTGAGGCATTTTCACATCTGTGCCACATGCTACTTATTAAAAAGATACAATCAATAGCAAATACAGACTGTGGACAGCCTAAATATTGAAATCCAGTTCTATCTCCCTAACCAGATTTTCAGTGAACTGCCCCTGTGTGCACCCCCAGCACTTGAGAGTGAGTCTCATACATAGGCAATAACACCCTGCATCTGCTGGAGATCTGCAAAGCCTCATCAGTGTGATGTGCAGAGGAGGA
>VZTH01011698.1:19677-31725 GCA_013397815.1 Aleadryas rufinucha
GATACACAAAACTTTTTGCATTTTTTGCAGAGAGTATGTAATTCTTAGCATGTCTTCTTCAAGTGACAGAGAAAAAAAAAAAGCCATCAAGAATGGATTCTTTGGTCTCTGCTTTATAACTTGACAGATGTAAGAATTTATTTAACAATAAAACACCTGGTAGCTGTCTGGCAGGGCTAGTGGCTGAGCCTGGTACGAGTAGATACAGCTGAATGGCTAATGTAAACCAGGCTGGATGGAAGGAGCTGAAACCTGTGATGCAGCAACAGTTTTTAGTATCAGAAAAATGGAAAACTGTTATGGAACAAAAATATTAAGATCAATAGTTATATAACCTGTTCTTTTTCCAGGGGACCATAATTATTGAGGCATTTTCACATCTGTGCCACATGCTACTTATTAAAAAGATACAATCAATAGCAAATACAGACTGTGGACAGCCTAAATATTGAAATCCAGTTCTATCTCCCTAACCAGATTTTCAGTGAACTGCCCCTGTGTGCACCCCCAGCACTTGAGAGTGAGTCTCATACATAGGCAATAACACCCTGCATCTGCTGGAGATCTGCAAAGCCTCATCAGTGTGATGTGCAGAGGAGGAAGCCAAGGAAATGATTCAAAGCTGGGAAAATGCCTTAGTCCAAAAGTCAGACTCATCTTGCCTAAATGCAGAAGTCTATAACGCAGGCAGTGACATGAGAGGCTGCCAGCACAGGGTTCCTTGATTGTTGCTTGAGAGAAATAGGAACACTGTGAGGGACATTTATCCAGTCTGGCTTAAAGATTCACTTGGGGATGAGATGAACTTCACCATGAAAGGGCTCATTTCTCTGAGCTGACTCCAAAGGGATGGTGACTAGTGCTGTACAGGCATCTGTTGGGTAGAAGAGCACATCTGGCCAGATATATCCATGTGAGAGAGTGGAAAAGTTCAATCTACTTAATTTGTCAGAAGAAGATCACAGTGCTAACATATCAAGGAGGACCTTCATGTGAAGACAGTTTTGTTTCCAATGGGCATTCTTAATAGCAGAGAGAAACAGGAATTAACAGGTGTAGGCTGAAGCCAGATGCATTCAAAGGAAATAGAAAGTGAAGGGTTTTGTACAATGAATGAAACAAGCCACTGCTCAGCAGTAGAAGAGGTGGCTTCTTGATCTCTGGGAGCCTCCAATGTCTTTATGAAACATCAATGCTCCAGTTCCACTTAATGTGGATTAAACAAATAAACCTATTAACTTGAATAAAACTGTGCTGCTCCATAAATCAGACCAGATTACTTGTCTTCTGGCTGGTCCCCATCTTAAATTTGTTTTAAAACCTGCATACTTTTTTGTACCCAAAAGTTTTCTCCTCTGTTCTGCAGGGGAAATAAATAAATACACAGAAATACAATCGGTTCTTTTATCTGTAAAAAAGAGATAATCCTTTTTTTAAAATAACTGCATTCTACACAGTCATGGCAGTGAGCACAAGGATTTCATCTGCACAGACAGGAACAATTTTGCAAGCCAAATAGAACAAGTCATCTGAGCTGCTGCCCCCAGAATCAATGGCTCTTCAGTCTTGTACTTACTTCAAGTGACAAATGGGCGTTACAGGGGTTGAGTTTGTTCAGCCCCTTCCAGGTGGTACCGGTGTCCATAACCACCTAGTTTCTGAGATAACAAGAAATATTTGCCCTGAACTCTGCATTGCTAGCTGAGTTTAGATCTTAGAGAATTCAGCAGAACATGTTCTACAGCCTCACGTGAACTGCTGCCAGCTCCTCTGACTCCTTTGAGAAGCCGAGTTAGAGCATCACAGGGGCAGCTGGGAGGTGATGCATGCACTGTGCTATGTCCTCGTGTCTTTACACGCATTGTTGCTTGCTTTGTACATTTTGCTTGATGTAAAACAAGAAATAGTTTTGTGGAAACATGAAGCTACCTTTCTTTATGTAAGGAAGTGTAGGTCTAATGTATTAAGGCAGGTTATTTTCTCAAACAGGAAGCCATATAATATATTTGTCAGGAATGCATCAAGCCCCATATGCAAACTTCAGAGAATTTGTTCTTCCTGGAGGCTTTCTTGCATCTTTTTGACTTTTGATATGATGGTTACCAACACTATTTTAATTTACAGCCTGAATACATTTACCTGCGCATGATACTCTTTTCTTGTTCATTTGCTATGCATCCTCCCTTCCCTGACATTTACTTCCCGATCAGTTGACAGCAACAGGATCCCACCTCAGCTTTCATTTTACAAGGCCCAGCAAATCTCATTCGCCCATTTCATGTCTTCATCCTGCCAGCAGCTTAAAGTCATCATGTACATCACAAACTCTCCCCTCCTACACTGGAAGCAAGTAAAGAGCTCTTATCCCAAGGCAGATGGTTTTATAAATTTCTAAGGGTGACGTTCCATGAGTTACCATGCCCTAAAGGACATCTTGACAGCTCCCTCAAATGTGCTGCCTGCTTTCCAGCAGTTATTCTCTCAGTCTACGTAACCCCTCCTACAGGTATCTTGGAGATAGTTTCCAGTCTTAATGATTCCATGATTCTGTGCTTTATTTGGATACCTTCTCTTCCCGAGTGGTGGGCTTACCAGTTATCATGGGTCACATCACACCCTGCCTCATGGAGGTGTGCTATGCAGCACTCTGAACTACACTGGACATGCCCCTTGCCCCAGGGCCTGTTTCTGCACCCTGGCTGCAGGCACAGCCTTGTAGATCACTTGGGCTGCTGCAGTGGTGAAGGCGAGCACCTCAACACCAGGAAAAAACAGTACATCCAGTGAGATCGTAGGAGATTGGGAAATGTTCCCATGTATTCTTAGGAAGCTGTTTTGAATCCACTTTCACATAAAGCACCAAAGGCTCTGTCTGTGCTTTCCCTGAACCATAGTTTGGTTTGGCCTGGGAGAAACCATAAAGATCATCTAATTCCAACCTCCCTGCCATGAGCAGGGACACCTTTCACTAGATCAGGTTGCTCAGAGCCCCATCCAACCTGTCCTGGAACACTTCCAGGGATGGGGCATCCACAGCTTCTCTGGACAACCTATTCCAGTGCCTCACCACCCTCACAGGAAACAATTCCTTTATAAGACACAATCTAGATCTACTTTGTCTCATTTCAAAGCCATTCTCCCTTGTCCTATCACTACATGCCTTTGGAAAAAGTCCCTCTCCAGCTCTCTTGTAGCTCCTTTAGGTCCCCAAAGGTGGTATAAGTTCTTCTCAGTAACGTTTTTTATCTGGGCTGAACAACCCCAACTCTCTCAGCCTTTCTTCATAGGAGAGGTGTTCCAATGCTCTGATCATCTTCAAGGCCTCATTTGGAATTCCAACAGGTCCACATCCTTTTCATGTTGTGGACCCCAGGGCTGGATGCAGCACTGCAGGTGGGGTCTCACCAGAGCAGAGCAGAGGGCCAGAATCCCCTCCCTCACCTGCTGCCCACAGGGCTTTGGGTGCAGCCCAGGACACGTTTGGTTTCTGAGCTGCCAGAGCACATGGCTGGGTCATGTTCAACTTCCCATCCATGGGCACCCCCAAGTCCTTCTCCACAGGACTGCTCTTGATCTGTTCATCCCCCAGACTATGTTTGTGCTTGGGATTGCCTCAGGTGCAGGATAGACCATGATTAGCACACACGGACTCTGCAGTACCAGTCTGGTTCTACCCTTGGCAGCCAAGAAGACAGCTAATTATATGAGTATCTTTTATCTGCTTAACCAAATCCCAGGTAAACACAATATATTATATTAATCTTTTCCTCAGAATCATTTCTTGTCTCAATAAACTTACAAGGTAATCTTGTTTACTGTCTCTCCGATAAGCACAGATTTGCATTTTATCCCACTTTTTATTTATTTCCGGATGTTATTTTTTTTCCTTCTAGATTTACTCTAAGAAATCACACTGTATTAAGCTTAGATTAATGATTCTTTGGTTTTCTAAATCACTTATTTTTTCCAATTTCTTAGATGTAGGTTATGCTCTGAATGCAGCACCTGTCTGGTTTACAGTAAGACCATTTTCAAGTCTTTGAAATCTTTTATCCAAATCTCATCTCTAATCATTAAAGCAATTCTTTAGTTTACACAGCTTCACTCTTCTGCCATCAGGGAAGTGTACTCCAAAGTGATCTTTGATGACAAGATCTTCTCTAAATGCTGATTTGTTAATATCAGATCTAAACCAGTGTCTTCGGTAGATTTTATGATGTTGTATCCCCTATCCCCGCTCTATGCCCAGACATGAATCTTGTGCCTTTCTGTGCCTTTAAAACTGGGTGTGAGAGAAAGGGGAGAAAAAAAGCCAGAGGAACTTTTCAAAGCAGTTTGCGCTCCAAGGTCACTCCTCTGCGCTCTTCTGCTGAGGCGAGAAGAGCGGAGGAAGCGCCCTTCCTGCTTTTCAGCCAGCTTTCGGCTCTGTTTCTCCAGACAGAGACGGAGAGTTAAACTCCTTTGTTTTCCTGGGACTTCGGTTTTTCTCCTTCTTCTCTTCTGGACTGTTTCAACAACATCAGAACACACTGGGACAACTCTCCACCGAGGCCCGGAGAGGGGGGCCCACGCCGACCCAGCTCCAAAGAGGAGAGAGAGAGACAGAGAGAGAGAGTGCACGCCCAAAGAAGGACTCTAAAATCTTCCCAGGTTTCTCTCCACAGTGAGAGGTTTAATTATTCAGCATTATTACTCTTTTCCTATGTGTTTGTTAAACAAACAGGTTTTTTTCTCTTTCGCTTTCCTCCGAGGAATATCTCTTTCCCGAACCTGGTGGGGGAGAGGTGGCTGTAACCTGCCTTCTATCAGAGGATGTTCAAATTCGGACATTCCTCTGAATTTGTCTCAAACCGTGACAAAGAGCATTGAAGCTGACTTAGTGCTGCTCTAGTGAAGAATTCTGCTAGCTTTTGCACACAGCAATAATGTGACATAAGTATTTTCTAGGCAATAGCTGGGGAATTGATTTCTAAACTTTTTCAGTTTTTTCCTTTAGCAGCATCTCAGCCGGTCTGTCCTGCACTGAAGCTCCAAGCTGTGGCTTAACAGCAGATCTTCAGATTTATCCCTGCATAAGCACTCACCATCCTTCCCTGCAAGGATTCTGCTCATACCATTTATCCCTTCCCAGCCTATCCCAGTAGCTGGAAGGGACTGAAAAGTTATTTTAACCTATATATGTGGCAAGAAAGCAAACACACAAACTTTTCTATCCTACCTGGGTTATTATATTGCTTTTCTATCATTTAACATAAATGCCTGTCCATACTAAATTAAGCTGTGTGAGTAACATCTGCCAAGTGTGCTTCAGTGCTTTATTCACAATTTTCCCAGGGGATGACTTCCATCTGCAATTACCATTTTGTGTTATTTGTGTGTTTAAGTTAATATAGAATGTACAGCCCCCGGTATGTGTGTGATGTCCTTTGAGGAAAAGAATTTATCTTGAGAACTGCGTGGTGGCACAGCTCGTGTGCTTCTGTGACATTCAGGAGAGATGAAACTGTTAGCTGGTGCTGATCAGACAAGCACATAAGCCTGACTTTTAAAAGGTTCTGCTGTGTTACTATATTTATTTTGTTGGAGCCACAGAAAAATGCGTTCTTGTCAAAATGTGTCTTTAACAGGCCTTGCTTGCCATTCTTCTTGTGGGCTGGAAACTCAAACAGAAGCCTAATAGACGCTTCAACCTAATCAACAACATTTATTTTCTGTGTCTAAGTCTAATTTCACCTTCTGGTTTATTCCTGACTGTCCTGAGGGACAAGTGAAATGAAACAAAATTACATGATGCTAATAACTTCACAATCCTTAATGCACATATTTTCAAGTCTGTGCTTGGGAATAGATGGTACTCAAGGCACTGTGAGGTCCAGATGGCCAAAGGTAAATCAGGTTAATTTTATTTTTGTGATGTTCTGTAGGTGATGTCTGAACTGCCAAGAAGGGTCATTTATGTTAGAGAGATTGAACACGCTACACACAAAGTACACATGGCTGTCTCTCTTTGCCATGTAGTTACTTACCTTTATGCTCATTTTAGGTGCTTATGTTATTTCTTTCTTCTGCAGTAAAATACTTACGGCCAATTGTTTTTATATTATTTTAATCTTCCTGTATCCTGACAGAGGTAGAATCATAGAATAATTAAGGCTGGAAAAGACCTCCAAGATCAAGCCCAACCTTTGACCCTGCCCACTAAGCCATATCACTAAGTGCCATGTCCACTTGTTTCTTGAACATTTTCAAGGATGGTGATTCCACTCCTACCTGTGTTATGTGGGCTTTTTTCTATTTTCATATCCCATCAGGGCTTTTTTATTTTTTTTATTATTTATTATTCCTCTCAGGCTTTATACTGTCCTTACAGCAAAACTTGCATTTATCTAAGAGTACAAAAGTGAAGAAGCATTTCATAGCACAGAGAAGTTTTTATGTGAGGTTGCAGGAGCTCCAGATTTGCTGAATATTTCTGCAAATCCGGCTTTTGTTGTTTACTGTGTGTTTTTATGTGCTGCAATACTGAAAGGTTTCTCTGACTTTCACAGACATTTACTGAGAGCAGATTGTACCATATCACAACCTTCACCCACAGCCAACGCTCCCGTACACAGCACTAATGAGTCCTAGCAGGTAAAAACACGTCTCTGTGTAATAGTTTGGCCTCACAAGAAATCCTGCTCTGATGTCACAGCTGTCTCTGATGTGGTCCTGCACCCAGGTCCTGCGAAGCAGATGCTGAGAACACAGACTGTGTGTCAGTACCACTGAGCTCCTGCAACTCCTCACCATTTGAATTCCAAGAGCAAGCAGGGAAGGGTGTTGTGTGCTTTTATTGTTTCTCTTCTCTTCGCTCTTAATGCACCTCGGTGCCAGAGCCTGGCTGTGTGAAGTGTGGAGGCTGAGGATGTGATCTAAAAGCCTGCTTTAAACCTGCACTCTTACCACTTGGTTTTAGAAGGCTTTGGATCTGGGAAGGCTATCACAGTCCTGTGACGTCTGTCAGAAGTGTGGGGTGTTGTTTGCAAAAAAACCAGTGAGAAGACCAAGCCAGACATGATAAAACTGTATGTCAATTTTGGCAAAGTCCACAGCCACCAAAGAGCCTTACCAAGTTTATTAGCACTGTGTATAATGTGCTACTGTTGCAAGTTATACAAAATAAGGGCAGTGACCCTTACTTGTTTGAATACAGAACACAGTGTATCTCTTCAGTGGAGGTAAGGTAGGTATACATATATCATCTGTCATATGTACGGATATACATGCACCATCTGTCTCTTCTGACAGTCAGAATAAATAAATTGTGTAGAGTCCATCTGTGGTCAATCTTGTTAGTTTCATATCTATAAAGTTTGGAAGTATTTAATCTCTTTCACATCTAATCATACCGATCAATAGGTGTGTTTCTGCATGGTATAAAGTAAACACGAATTATTAGCTAATACAAATATATAGATTACCAGTAAATCATTTTTAAACAGAACCACTTGTGCGGAGCTTGGTCCTGACTGGGGACGTAACCAGCAAGATCAGTAATCGCTCCTGGTTTGCTCACTGAGACAGGAACTATCCAATGGCATTCTAGCATGTTCAAAGAACACTCCCATTCAACAGAACAAGCTGGGGATGGGGCACTAGCTGGCCACACTCCTGCATCCTCTCCTCTTTCCTCCCACTGGGAGCACAGTGCAGCGGTAGCACTTAGCGCATCTTTTAGAGCAAGCCAACCATTTCTGAACGACAATTTATTTACATAGGCGAGGAGAAATAGCTTCTTGGCAACTGTGTACATGCCAAATGCTGATTTTCTATTTTAACTTCTAGACACAATGGCATTTGGCTTGTTTGAAAGATGATCAATTATGAACTGAAGGGAGAGCTAATGAGGGGGGAGCAAACATGAGCCCAAGTCTGCACTTTCCCAGTGCACTGCCTCACTTTACAGCTTGGTGAAACACCTGAAAATAGGTTTGGGACCAAGGAGCTTTTGAAATAACCCAACCAATTTATTTTTAGCTGCAAATATGGAGTAACTTTAAAATAGAAATGAAAAGCTGGACAATTCAGGAAAACAAGGAAGAGTGTGGGAACCAGTCAATAAGGTTGCAACCCAGGCTGCCTTTGAGAGTCCGCAGGATAGATGCCTCCTCCCTTTCTTCTTGCAAGGAGTTAGGAAGGGACAAGAAATGAAATCCATAAAAGGTGAATCACTGTTATTCACCAGCAATTAGCCTTGCCTATTAAAATCATCAAGAATTACTCAGATGGCGTTCCTAGCATCACATTGTTTAGGGAGTTAACAGGAGGTTGGCAAAAGAATACTCCAGCCATCCTTAAAAAAATAACCAAAAGACAACATATTTCATGCCTCCTTCTCACACCCCACCTGTGTCCATCTCTTTTGCAGCCTTAGAGTAAATAAATCACAGCTCCTCTATCTCTATCTCTATCTCTATCTTGGGATGAGGCTTCTTAAAATGGGGGAGTCATAGTTCTGCCCACATCTGGTTTGACAGTGTATGTAAGACGAAAAAAAGTGCTGCAATTGCTTCATTTCTCCTCTTTTCTGATCAGTGCTGGTGAAAATGGTTTCCTTGTTATGGCTTGTAGATTCCAGCATGCTGCTGTGTTGAAGCAGGAGGGCTCAAATCTGACTCTTAAATAAAAAAGGTTTTGGTTCCAGCACAGCATGTTTGTAAAATATCTACTGACAAGTCAAAAACTGTTCCACATGGCCTGTAAAACATATGTTAAAAATTATGCATCATAGACCAGCTTTAAATTATTCATTTTTAATTCCTTCAGCCTTGAAGGGCCTTTAAACATTGACTACTGAGAAACAATCCTGCCACTGAGGGAACAGCTATAAAATAAAAAACTAGCTACTTAAAAATATAGAGAAAAATGCTGTACCTAGGCACAGTTTCTGAATTTTAAAACATGAATAAAGGGCTGGATCCCCACTTGGTGAAAGCTGATACAGCTCCTTTGAAGTCTGCATAACTATCCCCCATCAGCAGTTGAAAGCCCTGGCCCAGAGTCTAGAATAGATGTAGTTTCTCTACATAAGACGACAAGCAAGATTTGCATGGTTAGTTCAAACTATTCCATATTCACTGAGCTGTTGAGGAAATACTGTCTGTGAAACAAATCCTGGATTCTTTCCCAAAACCATCTAAATGACACTTGCTAGTGAAATGCTACAGCATAAGGGGGATCGGCTCCAGCACGCTGGGTCGGACCCTGCTGTAATTCCAATGGCATTATCAGAGAGCACTCGTTACCTCCACGCTCATTGGGGTGCATCAGGGAAGCTGAGAGCATCTGAAGGAATTAAAGGAGTGCAACATTGATATAACAAGGAGAAATAGGCTCCACACTTGCTGTTTCAGGAGGATTCTGTCTAGTTCTCTGCTCTTGGCTCATCCAGGTGCTGGCAGAGACCTGCAGATCTTCTCCATGCTACACCCTTATCACTGTGTCACGCCTCCTTGAGGCGTCTCTGGGGCAAACACACTGCTCTTCTGCCTTGCTCTACAGAAAGAAGCCTTTCTGAGCAAACCCAGCCACTGCAGAGCTCGTCTCCATACCTCAGCCTTGCCACTTGTGAGCAAGGTTGGTGTGACTGGAGGGGTGCATCATATCTTACCTCTTGTGTGCTCCAGAGAAATGGTGCAGAGACAGGACTGAAAACACAGGGAAAAAAAAAAAAAAAAGAAAGAAATTATCTCTCACTTTCTTCAGTCATAGAATCATAGAATAGTGTGGGTTGGAAGGGATCATAATGATCATCTCATCTCAACCCCCCTGCCATGAGCAGGGATGCCTTCCACTACACCAGGCTGCTCAAAGCCCTCTCCAGCCTGGCCTTGAACACTTCCAGGAATGGGGCACCCACAGCTTCTCTGGACGACCTGTTCCACTGTCAACTTGATTCACTATCATTAATTAGGACATTCTTGACTGCTGAGTTAAGCTTTCCTTGATATAACCAAGCGAAACTTTATGTGTTGTGTGATGATAAATCAGCTGTTTTACTAGATACATTCTTTTTCTCTGTTGAACTCAGGGACAGACCAGGTGTGGAACAACAGGTAGTGAAATGCAGAGTACTCAGACTATTCTTTCTCATCACTCCCTGACTCCCTCCCTCCCCTCAGAAATGCTTGGGAGAAATCTCCAAACCCTATGCAAAACCCTATTACTGGTGAGCTGCTCTCCAGAGACTGTTTTCGTAAACAGACCCACTCACCCACTATTATTGTGAAGCAAATGAAGCACCAAATTCGACCAATTTGCCTGAAAGTATGAGAGCATCAAGGCAAAAGGGTAACAGAGACACTAACAGACAATCAAATTGGAGCTTCTCATCCCACCTCCAGCAAAGTGTCAAGCAGCCCCTGGGAAAAAGCAGTGAACAGCTATTTAATAGACTGTTTCCACCACACAGTAATTCCTTGTATTGATACATTCCTTGTAAAAGAAGATTAATTTTTTTTTTCTTTTTTTTTTTTTATGCTCATTACTGTAGATTAAATCCCTTCGCAACCTTGTTTATGAAGGATATAACACTATGCTGCTCTTCAGTATCCAGAGACAGGATTTAGTGGTGGGGTGAGCCCCTTGAAGGGCTTGTATGGGCTTATGCTCCCCAAGCAGAAAGCTCAGGCTGTCACAGGTGCTCTCACCGCATGCAAATGCCTGCACAGTGTGGTACATGATATGGCACCGGTCTAAATTCACACTCAAGCTTTTACTAATAGAACTCTATGGAAACAAGCTCAGTGGTGATTGATGAATTACAGCTCCTACATAGCACGTTACAGTTTCCAGTGGAAGTACCTTGGGCTGGATTTAATAAACCAACAGCGTGGGCAGTTTCGGTAACTAGATTAATCACCTGTAAACTCATCTGCCACACGAAGGGAGTTATGCACTGACTGCCCAGTGCTAAGGAACATGTTTTTCAGTGCTCAGGAATGCATTCTCCCCTCTGATATGTGCTGTGCATGTTCACTGTGCATGTTCGCCTGCCTACGGAAGGGTGAAGGAGAGAAGATCAGAGATCATTTGCTTCTTTGGAGGTGCTATAGCCCCTCCGCTTCCAGTCGTGGCCCCAGTCTTTACACATCTCATGGCCCCAGTCTTTACACACTGACAGTAAAAAAGCCAGCATTATGTTGTTAAATAGTTTTAGAAGACACTTTATCACTTGAACGTATCTGTCTGGGGGATTCTTTAATGATGCTGCATTCTTTTTAATTCTACAGCTTTTTATCGTCACCTTAAAAATGTCTGATGCTGGACAGAAAGAAGAGGGCTGAAGTATCTCACCTGTAAAAACAGGCTGATCGGGGATTGTTCAGCCCAGAGAAGTCACTGGGGAGACCTTATAGCACCTTTCAGTACCTACAGGGGCTACAAGAAAGCTCGAAAGGTTTGTTTTTTTTTTTTTTCCCCAAGGGTATGTAGTGATAGGACAAGGGGGAACGGCTTTGAAACAAAAAAGGGTAGGTTAAATTAGATATTTGGAAGACATTCTTTCCTGGGCGGGTGGTGAGACACTGGAACAGGCTGCCCAGAGAAGTTGTGGATACATCATTCCTGAAAGTGTTCAAGCCCACGTTGGCTGGGGCTCTGAGCAACCTGGTCTAGAGGAAGGTGTCCCTGTCCATGGCAGGGGAGTTGGAACTACACGACATTTAAGGTCCCTTCCAACCTAAACTGTTCTGACTCTGTGAATATCGACTATGAGCTATTTTTATGAGCGATGCCACTTGCACTTTCTGCCCTGAGAAGCGCAGAATTTCTTTCCACTTTCCCTGCTGCGATCACCTTTGGGATCCACGCAGCCCAATTTCAGACACGGAAGCTTGGGGCTTGTGGGGAACACAGACATTCCTGGCAGGTGACCCTCTAGGGAGGACCCGACGAGAGCTGGATTTCACCCCGGCGGTGCTCAGGGGTAAATGCGGGTTCGCATCGCACCTCTCCGCTGCGCACCCCCGCTCAGTGGCCTGGGGGAGGGTGATGGGAGGGGAATGG